>JAPYYD010005841.1:0-11705 GCA_028551405.1 Uromys caudimaculatus | reverse complement strand
AATTTTCCTTTGTTATCATCATCATCTTCATTATCATTTTCATAATCACCATCACCATCACCATCGTCATCATCATCTTCATCATCATCATCTCATCATCATCGTTATCATCACAAAGCATTATCTGTAAATCAATGTCCCAGAGTGGAGCAACAGACTTAGGTCAAAAATCTATTGAGATTTATCCCTGTAGTTACATACATAACAGCAGTCCAGGGCTCACAGAAAGTGTATGGGATGCATTCCTGCAGAGAAGATTAGGACTTGGACCTAAGCATCCTGCTGCCTGACCCATGTGCCTTTTCAGTCCTTTCTCTCCAGTTCTTCCCCAGCTGCACTAGGTTTTTAAGTAAGAATTTCCCTGCTTATGAATATGCAAATTACCTGAGTCTATGGCAGTAAATACAGGGATGTCAACACCTGAAATCAACATATGATCAGTGTCCTCTTAACAATCCCTGAACCCACTGACCTTAACCATGGAACGGACCTGGATCTTTTTCTTCTGTCAGTAACTGCAGCTAAGGTTATCCTATAGTCTAATAAATCCCTTAACTGGAAAATTAGAACTTTCTTGTAACTCTAGTCAAGCAAGTGAAAGACCTGTATGATTAAAAACTTCAAGTTTTTGAACAAAAAATTAAGAAGATATCAAAAGATGGCCATATCTCCCATGCTCATGGGTTGGTAAGGTTAACATAGTAAAAATGAACATCTTGCCAAAAGCAATCTACAGAGTCAATGTAACACACATCAAAATTTCAACACAATTTTTTTACCAATCTTGAACGAACAATAGTCACCTTCATATTGAAAATTTGAAAAATCCTGGAAAACTAAAACTGTCCTGTGTAATAAAGGAATATCTGGAGATATCAGCATCACTTATTTCAAAGTGCACTACAGAGAAATAGTAATAAAATCATCAGGGTACTGGAATAAAACAAGAAAGCTTAATAAACAGAATCAAGTACAAAATCCAAACACAAGTCTACACATCGACGTACAATTTTTTTTTATAAAGCAGTTAGAAATACACAATTAAAGAACAAAAGCATCTTTTTTTGTTTGTTTGTTTTTTGTTTTTTCGAGACAGGGTTTCTCTGTGTAGCCCTGACTGTTCTGGAACTCACTCTGTAGACCAGGCTGGCCTCGAACTCAGAAATCCACCTGCCTCTGCCTCCCAAGTGCTGGGATTAAAGGCATGCGCCACCACTGCCCGGCGAACAAAAGTATCTTAAGAAATAGTGTTGCTTAACTAAATTTGTGTATATGTAATTACACAAATAGATCCATGTCTGTTCTCATGTAGAATACCCAAGACCAGCTGGATCAAAGACCTCAATATGAAGCCAGATATCCTGAGCCTACTGGAAAGAATGTGGGGAATAACTTAGAGCTCATTGGTACAGGAAACAACATCCGGAACACAACATCACTAGTACATGTACTAAGAGCCACATTCAATAAATGGAACTTAATGAAGTTGAGAATATTCTATAAGACAAAGAACACCATCAATAGGACAAAAAAAGAAAAAAGGGAAAAGGTTCTCACCAAATCCACATGTGCCAAAAGGATGATAGCCAAAATACATACTCAAGAATCTAGATGTCAACAAACCAAATAATCCAATTTAAAAATGGGGTGTAGATCTAAACAGAATTCTTAACAAAGCAATCACTAATGACAGAGAAGCAGTTAAAGGAATGTTCCACTTTCTTAGCCACCAGTGAAAGGCAAATCAAAATGAGGCTGGGGTTCCATCTTACAGATGACACAATTGCTAAGATCAAAATCACAAGTGAAATCTAATGCTGGTGAGGATATGGAGGAAGGTGAACACTCCTCCATTGTTGGTAGAAGTGCTTAATTTTATTGCCACTCTGGCATGCACATTTATATTAAAATAACCACTACAAGTAAATATCATCAGTTAATTAATACTTTACATATATATTTCACTCATTAATGATAGACTTTATGATACCACAAACATCAATTGTATATTCATTTAAAACTTTGACTCAAAGTTTCTAACATGAGGTATCATGTGTCCACTGACCATCATTACCATCAACAGCACATGTAAATTTATCTGTAAATTCTTCCAATATTAGGAGGTTTTTGTCAGCTGGAAATATGAGGTTGACTTGAGAAAGTAGTCCTCGATGTTTCATTCACACAGTTGAGTCCATGCAGTCCTTCTGGGCAAGTGTTGATGACTTGGTTCCACAGTGTCCTCCAGTGCCATGTGAAGGCCTCAGTTCAGGGAATGGACAGAGGGAGAAGTTGGGTATTTCACGTCATCTGGCCTTGATTACATTTTGGTTTTCATCATACTATTTTGTTCATAATTAAGTTTTAATAGTTCAAAGTTCAAATCTGTACTACCAAGCCCTTGTGTAATTTTCTTAACTTGGGAATAAGAGATAGGAAGCAAGTAACTTAATTAAACTGTCCTTGTGGATGTCCAGAATCTGGAAGATAGAGAAGAAATGATGTCCTCACACCAACATCATACCGCTGCCTCTTTTATAAGAATACAGACAATTTTCACTCCAACATCCTGGATTTGAAGTCCACATTTATCTGTTTACAACTTGTGGATTTCCTGGTCTGAGCTTCATCATTGTCCTGCTTTGTGTCTAATACGAGAATCCTTCAATCTTGTGTGGTGTCAAAAATTTATGTACAACATCTATCTGAGTTTTCATATTTACTTGTTAAACATTTTATTATCTGAAAAAGAGCCAACTCCAATGTTGTATTTAGAATTTCATATTATTGTGTAGATTACAGAGTTTTATGATGGTTAACTGACAGGGATTCACTTTTTTCCTCCTTTCCCAACTCAAATATTAGTGGCTGGACTACATTTTATCTCATGAGATTAGATCTTGCCTCTAGTAGCAGACTTTAAGCATCATGTAAACATATGTCTGGTTGATGCTATACTCTGTGTATATCTTTTATCCTATAATTCACCTCATCAACATATAACATGTTTTCCACGCAAAATAAAAATAGTACCATCATTTTCAATCCAAGACCTCAAGAAATTCTAAAGGATGAATGGATAGATTCATTTGGCCTAACAATTGTTTCTAGTGGAGAGCTTTCCCCTCCACATGTTACTATGATAAACGTGGAGACCCAGTCATCCCTATAGGACTGATTGGAAGTACATTAAATAAGCTCTGATCTTGAGTATATCTGAGGTATGAATTTTGAACACTATAAAGCAATTTAGTGAAATTTTTGATTAAGTGAGCTGTTCAAAAATTTCCACAATATTTTATAATTCTTAACACTTCAATGGCAAAGTTCTTTATTTCTATATTTATATTACATTGTTAGAATAAATTTATGGAATACATAAAAATCTTTAATTTTTGTACCATACAGTCCATACTTATTTTCAGACTTTTAATCTCAGACCCAGAACTACTCCATGCACATCTAAAAATCAGGAAAAATATCTTCACCCATGCAGGTCATATCACAGACTTAAATCAACATCATACTTTTATGGCCTCAATGGACAAAGCATCAGAAATGCAACATCCATGTTCCTGGTTAGATATGGTGTACTCTCTCAGAAGAGTCTGTTGTCTTCATTCCCCTTATTCAGGATCAGCAGTCCTTTTATCTCTGGCCCTCTGGACACTTCATTCAAACCTGAAAACTTATCTACGTTGCAGTATTATTCCATGAGCTTTTGCTTCTTGTGGACCCTTTCTACTGCCTGTCTTATATGAGAACATTTGTGAGATGTCTAAATCTCATGGAAAAAATATCAGACTTTCTCAAATATTCTCTTTCCAAGTCATAAAACTCAATCATAGAAGAAAAATCCATGTAATGGTGATAACTCCAGAAAAAGAAACCTAAGCTTTAGTGCAGGTCTCGTGCATCCTTCCCCAAAGTTTCATGACCTCAGCTGGTACTCAGAATTATGTGTTTAGTTTCTTTTGACAAGGTTGTTACAACTTTGTCATAAGATCATATTTCATGGTTTATACATGTCTTGAAATCTTTATATTTCAAAAGATTTTAAATATAAAAATATTTTATTCATAAAAATCAATGTGCTTTTGTGCAGGAATTTTGATGAAAGAAATTCAGTGAAGCTTATTTCCATATATTCAATCATGTAAATACCAAAACTCACTATGAAAGCTGTCCAAATTTAGGCAATTCATATTATATCTATGTTCTATCAGATCATTATTGACAGAAACAAGTAGAATACATTGTACTTTAACATCTCTGAAGCACTAAAACATTCCTTAGTCCCAGTGTCTGACTTCCAGCATCTCCTGCCCACTGTGCTATCCTCCAGCAGGTGCAGCATCTGATAAAACAAAAAAAAAATCAAACAATATTTCCTACTTTCAAAATTGTCAAAAGAAGAGGGCAGTAAAACGATGAAGGCACCTATCATTGAACATAGGGAAAACAGAAAAATGTGAGCCAGGAAATTGACAAATAAGTCAACGAAACATCACACATTTCTGTTTAATTATATCATTCACAGGGGTCATCCTAGGGATGAGACATATTCTTGCAGTCTGCAATAAGTCCACAATATCCATGGGTGTGTGTGTGTGTGTGTGTGTGTGTGTGTGTGTGTGTGTGTGTGTGTGTGTATGTATGAAATTTTGTTCTGATAATACTGACATAGGAGGAAATCTCTGTAATCAGGTACAGAGCAATAAAAAGGCAGGAGAAACAGTGCTTTGATTTCTTCATGTGCCCTACATGCAAAAACTCAAGCAAATAATCTCTGGATGAGTGAACAGAGTCTTGACCCTTCATTTTAGATCAAGAATCTCTCTGCTTCTTGCTCCTTCTATACAGCACTCATCAGATTCTTTAGAAGTTTTTTTTTTTTTCTATTTCTGAGGACTCTTATATTCGGTGAGCTAATTATTATGGGTATCAGAGGTGAGCACTCCTGAGATCTCCTTTGTTTCCTATTACAAATTGTTTCCTCTTAAGTCCTAAAACTTAAGTACACCATCAGAGTGAGCACCTGATGAGTACAAATCTCTCCAGCCTTGGGTTAAAAAGCCAATTGTGAGCCTCAGTACACACTGGTGTGCAACTATGGACAGGCTTACTTCCTCATTCCTGCTGCTGATTGTCCCTGCATGTGAGTGCCAAGGTTTCCTAAGGGATGACCTTTTCTATTCTCACCCAATTCCAACATTGCCATCTTCTTTATTTTCATCACAGATGTTCTTTTCCAGGTTACTCTGAAGGAGTCTGACTCTGGAATATTGTAGCCTCCCATACCCTCACCCTGATTTGCACTTTCTCTGAGTTTTCACTGAGCACTTATGGCATAGGCCTGAACTGACTTCATCAACTATCAGGGAAGAGTCTGGAGTGGTTGGCAACCATTTGGTGGAATGATAATAAGTATTACAACACACCCCTAAAATTATGCTCACAATCTCCAAGGACACCTCGAACAAGCAAGCATTCTTCAAGATTACCAGTGTGGACACTGCAGATACTGCCACATACTACTGTGCTGGGAATGCACATTGATATGGCCACAGTTTTCAGCTGCACAGTATTTCAGGCTGGTTCTCAGCTCTATTCTGTCCTATTATATCATAAGATGGGATAGTGACAGCTTTCCTGCTAGCCTCTGTGGTTTCCTGTTTCCTCTTAGGTTAAGAGCTTTCTATTCCTGATATTCAACCTAGGTCTGTATTAAGAAGTTCAGGTATGAGTTTGTCTGTTTTTTGTTTCAAGAAGATGAAGGAAGTTTGGTGACTACACCAAGTGGCTCAAAATTATGGTTCTATTCAGGCTTAGGCTAATAATCACACAGCAGAAAATTCAAACTAATTATAATGTTCACCTTCAGTATGAAGCTCTATGTGTGGAAACTGGAAATTGAATGATCACTCTTATCATGGATATTCCCAAATTTTTCCGGCTATTCTCAAGTCTATCAGATTTGCTCAACAAATTTAATGCAATAACATATTTTTAAAGAATATGTCTATATTTCAGTTAGAGAATTTGAGTCTTTGTTCAAGTACAAGCTTAAGCACTCCTAACTGGTGTTCATGGAACTCTATGTATTTAGTGTGGTATCAAAGGTGAAAAGTAGTAATCACCCAGCTATAAACCTGGTTACCTACAAAACCTACCTTCTTGGTCATGATGTTTGTGTAGGACTAAGACAGCCATGTAGACATTTAAATCATTATGTCAATTCATCATCATTGGAGATATTTCTTGCAGCAGATTGGAAGGAAAAGAGAAGAAAGAATGAACAATTTGTAGAGAGTGTGAGATATTGGAACATTCAGTTTGTCATCATCAAATCTTCTCCACAGGACTGAGAGACCATTGCAAAGGGTATGGTGGAAGTATTGTAAGAGCCAGAAACAATGGATGACTCCAAAGAAACAGTCTCATCCAGAAACAATAGGACTGATGCTCAGATGAACTTCTATAGACTGTGGGAACAAGCACAGATCTCTTATAGATACAAGGCAGTGGGACCTTCTGGAGAGAGGGAGACATGTTTAGGTGCTTTCACCATTAGCCAAAAGACTATCTGCTACTCCTATTTACTTGCAAAAAACTTTTGTCTTCTTCAGTGGAGGCTTATTTGCTATATTAACCACACTTGAAGGTAGGCCCTATGTCCAGAAGTTGAAAAAACAAAACCAACACCATGACATATTTGTAGAGTGTTTGTCTTACATGACTTTATTTAGGTGCTTTATCTCTTATGAGTCTTTCTTTGAATATTTGGTTTCAGATTTGGTGTTCTTCTGAGAGGGAAATGGGGTGTGTGCGTGTGTGTGTGTGTGTGTGTGTGTGTGTGTGTGTGTGTGTGTGTGTATGTGTGCGTATGTGTGTGTGTGAAAGAGAGAGAGAGAGAGAGAGAGAGAGAGAGAGAGAGAGAGAGAGAGAGAGAGAGAGAGAGAGAGAGAATTTGAGGACAGAACCACACTGGATGCAACCACTATCTTCAACATAGCTAATGGAGCTCAGCACCCTGGCATTCAAGGACTCTGATATCTATTAAGATGCCAGACACAGACAGTGTCATAGCCTGCCTCTCAGTTATGTCAGAAAATCTGTCATAGTGTCATGGACCTGAGAAGACAGGGAAGTGTAGTCTGTAAACTTGCTCAAAATTTTGGTTAAGTATGGAAGAAGGGAACAAGTGGTATAAAAATTAATTTTCATTTCATAAGGAAATTTTGTAGTGAACTTGCATGTAAGATTCAGAGAGAAGGAGGATTAAATTAGTGAATGTGTTGCATATATTCCTGTGTTGGGGTTATCTTTTTGTGCATTTTATGAATATTGTCTTTGAATTATTCATATACTGATTTCTGGGCAGCAGAAATTTGAATGCATACCAGTCGTTTTTGTTATTTATATCTTTAAACATATTTTGTAGACACTCATGTTTTTTGCTCCTGACTAGTTTAATAAAAACCTGATGGCCTGCCGCAAAGGAGGAGAGAATAGGCAGGACTGCTGGGAAGAGATAAGAACTCTAGAAAAGAGTCATGAGTAGATTTGTCTAGCCAGATGTAGAGGAGGTAGCATGGTAGGAACGAAGGAGGGCTAAATAACAAGTCATATTGCAGAACATAGATTAATATAGATGGATTAATTTAAGTTCTCAGAGCTAGTTTGGAACAAGAAGAAGGTAAGGCTTAAGTCTATAATCAATAAACCTGAGTCTTGATATTTTTATTCAGACTTGGGATATGCATAGTAAAATTATATTCTTATATCCATGTTGGTATTAATGTAAGCAGATGTATCTACTATAATTAGGTTAATAATTTTGGAGCAGAAGTGTTTGATCACACAGACAGTTCATGTCAAATTCCTAGAGTATGAGAAGCATTTCTGATAAAGTACTCTTTTGTTTTGCTTTGATTTTCAAGGCAGGGCTTGTCCGTATAGACCTGGATGTTCTGGAACTCTCTCCGTAGATGAGGTTTGCTCTCTCTGTAGATGAGGTTTGCCTCAAACTCAGAGATCCATGGGTCCCTATATTCTGAATCCTGGAATTAAAAGTATTTTCAACCACCATTTTGTTATGTTGAAGTACTTTCAACAAATATTTTTAAGTATCAACATGTTTATATGGGTGGGGAGTTGCAGCGATGTGCGTTGATCACTGATTCCAAACTCATGTTCTCCATTCCCAATATCCTGCACTGTAATCACATGACTGTTACAGAACACTAACTACAATGATACGAGAGCAGTTTTACACTCTTTGGGATAAGGCGTGTGACCGTGATCCTCAGTGCTTTGTTGAGGACTGTTTAGTAATTCCAGATGGTGATTCAGGACATTGTCCCACATGAATGAGCTTAATGTGACACTGAGTGAATTCAGAGGTAAGGTACAGACTGAACATCTCAGAGATTCTCTAAATTATCTCAAAATTGATATTTCTGCATCTTATATGTCTGACCACAAAGTACACCATGTTGTGTCAATCTGTGAAGGAGTCAGATTGAGAAGATGTGAGCCAGTTCCAGACACAATCTTCTTTACAATGTGACTTGGAATAGTGAAATGGTGCCCAGTCCCTTGGGTGGTGCACAGAATCAAAAAATATGGACAGGTCCAAAAGGAACTGGGAGGGGTTTCTGATCAATGAAATGAGGACCCGAGCAGGGGACAAGGGAAAAATAATACACCAGGGAAAGGAGGAATAGAAAAATGCTAAATATCAATATGTTCATTTACTCAAGGAAAGGTCCTGCACAGATATTGCACCAGATCAGCAAGTATTGTCATCCTCACATTAGTTTACCTTAGGATAATAAGCTCATATTATCTATTTACATACAAAGGAGCCCAGACATTTGTGAATGGGTTACATTATTAGAGGAGGATGTCTATGTAAATCTATACTACTTAAATGGGCATGCACTCCTGTGCATTGAACCCTATGAGCCCTATCAGCATCCCATAATTGGAATAGGAAGAAGAGCATTATAAATATTACCCAGTAACTCAACAGTTCTGGAATTCCAAGATAAAAAATCTAACTTTCTGGATCTTAGAGATAACTGTTTTTCTATAGTCAGAAGTTAATGGTGCCCTGAGGATGTTTCCCTGTGAACTGACAATTCACAGGACATCACATGGAGTCTCATTAGTTATGGATGTAAGGGCATGCATTCAACGGTTCCTCCTCCTTTGATGCTGCAATATTAGGTGCATTTAATTTGTGAAATTGAATTTAGTTTACATTATACATGAATATTCTGAATTCATGTAGTACATATTTTCATTTTAATATGAGTTGCTATTCTTCAGATATTTAAATACATGATCACATATTCCTACATAGTGCTATTTGTATTAACATCCCTGGGGCAATATTTCAAATGTCTCCTTCATTAGAGAAAAAATCAACTCCTATAAAGCTTAACTAACATGATTTGCAGGAATCAAAAGATTCTGGTTTGAAAGCTACACAGGTAGAGGTAAAGCATTCTAAGCCCAATATACCCAAAAGATGCCCCACCATGCCACTGGGACACATGTTCCACTATGTTCATAGTGGCCTTATTCATGAAAGCCAGAAACAACCTGGAAATAATCCTGTCTCCCACAGGAGAAGAATGGATACAGAAAATGTGGTTCATTTACAGAACGGAATACTACTCAGCTATTAAGAATGAAGGCTTCCTGAGTTTTGCAGGCAAATGGATAGAACTAGAAAATATCATCCTGAGAGAGGTAACTCTGACTCAAAAGGACATGCATGGTATGTACTCACTAATAAGTGGATATTATCCTAAAATAAAAAGTACAGAAAACCCAAGACACAGTCCAGAAAGCACAAAAAGGTCAACAGGATGAAAGGCCCAAGTGAGGAAGCATCAGTCCCACTTGGGAGGGAGAAGAAAGCAACAAGATTAGGGGGGAAGGGGACGGACCTGGTAGAGAAAGAGGACAGGGTGGGGCGAGGAGGGGGGCATGATCTGGTATTGGGTGGGGGAAAAGGACTGAAAAACTGAGGGTCAGCAGGAATAATAGAAACAGGCAACCTAAGAAAGTAGGAGGTGGGGGACCCTCCAGAAAGTACCAGAGACCTGGGAGGTGAGAGATTCTCAGGACTCAAAGGGAGAGACCCTAGATGAACTGCCTTACAATGGGGAGAGGGAACATGTAGAACCTACCTCCAGCAGAAAGGCAGGACATGAGGTGAGGGATAGGTTTGCTACCATACAGTCAAAACTATGACCTATAATTGTTATTGCCTGAAAGAAATACAGGGATGGAAAAGTAAAAGAGCCTGAGGAAAAGAAGGTCCAGTGACAGGCACAAAGTGGGATCCATTCAAGGGGAGGCCCCAAGGCTTGGCAATATTACTGAGGCTATGGAACACTTACAAAAAAAAAAAAAGAATCTAGCATGTTTGCACTACGGAAGACCCACCAAGTAGCTGAAGATTCAGATGCAGATATTTGCATGCACCCAATGGACAGAAGCTGCTGACCCCTGCAGTTGAATTAGGGAAAATGTGGATAAAGCTGAGGAGGAGGGAAAACCTGTAGGAGGACCAAGAGTCTCACTTAACTTGGACCCTCGCGATCTCTCAAACCCTGGACCACCAACTAGCCAGCATACACCAGTTGATATGAGACCTCTAACACATATACAGCAAAGGACTGCCAGGTGTGGATTCAGTCAGAGAAGATGCACCTAACCCTCAAGAGACTGGAGGCCCTAGGGAGTTTAGAGTTCTGCTGGTATGGTGGGGGTGGGGACATCCTCGTGGAGACAGGAGGGTGTGGAGGAGGTATGGGATGTGGAAATGTCAGAGGGTGGACCATTAGGGGAATAAAATCTGGACTGAAAAATAAATTTAATACTACTACTAATAATAATAATAAACTTTCTATGCATGCCTTAGAATCATACCACAATGAGGTTTTCTCTCTCCCTTCATCTCATTAAATGAATGTCATACAGGTTTGGAAACAGATTGTGTTGCAGAATACATTTGCTTAATTGCTACCTCCTCAATGTGAATTGTCTGGAAATTGTTACCTCTGCTGTGAGTACCACAGTGGTTCTTGCTCTTTCTGTTGAATCCTGTGTGTGAGTGCCCCAGGTATTCATTCATGGATACATGTGGGGCTGTATCTGTGCTCCAGACACAATGTTGTCATTCTCTTCTCAACGACTCTGGCCCAGGTGAAGTCTCACAAAGGCAACAAAGACCCTGATCTCCCCTGATTACACCTTATTACAAATGAGAACTTTTAGAGCTAGATCCAACTGCCATTGCGAAAGTAGTTGAGTTTGAGATTGTCATTGATGGTAATGTAGAAAAAGCTTAAATTAAGAGCCCGAGACATCAGTAATCATCTCCAGATAATGAAGAACCATGTTTCCCTGCATCTGAGCCTTGCATGCTCACTAGTTGCAGGGATATGTTACAGCTGAAGTCAGACTGGGTAACTTCAGTGTAAAGGATGGGGAATCTACATGCAGGTGAGTTCATGACCAGCAGGGGGCACAATGGGGCCAAGTCCCCAGCTGAGAGATGTGGTGGTTGGAGTGGGAACTCTGTATCCTCCCTGGTTTCCTTTCTTAAGGAACATGTACCTTTCAGGATTGACATGTAATGTTTCCATGCTCAAAGACTGTGAAGATACTTTGTTAAACATTTC
>JAPYYD010005840.1:0-11706 GCA_028551405.1 Uromys caudimaculatus | reverse complement strand
CGGAGGGAATTGGTAGCCCCATGGAGGGAGCAAGAGCGTCAATGGGCCTGACCCTCCCCCTGGTCGTCCTGGAGTTCAGACCACCAACCAAAGAATACACATCTATTGACCCATGGTTTGGGCTACATATGTGGCAGAGGAATCACCTCGATGGCTATCAGGGAGAAAGGAGAGGACTTTGGGCCTGAGGGTGCTAGAGGCCCCAGTAAAGGGGAATGTCAATGTGGGAATATAGGAATGGGTGGGCGGGTAGGTGGGAGGAGGAATTCCCTCACAGAGGCGGGGAGGGGGAGGAGATAGGGGGTTTCCAAAGAGGAGACCCAGAAAAGGGGAAACATTGGAAATGTAAATAAAGTATCAAAAATAAATTAAAAAAAAAAAAAAGATACTGGGAGGGGACCTAATTTCAATGATCTTGGTTTGTGGCAGACTGCTGATGGGTATCCTTGGGCTGTATGGTTCTAGATCAGCACATCTGATGAAGGTGGGCGACGAGGTGGTGGGACAATGGAGTCCTGCTGGGGATAGCAGGCTACTCAAGGCAGCTGGGGGTGCCACAGAGGACTCAGCAGACAGGGAAGATGGGTGTAGGAAGGGAATCTAACCTGTATAGTTCCTGTGACTTCTATTGAATTGAATTTTGCTTAAAGTCTTTCCATTGCTAGATATATACAAGGCTCAGATATTTAGAGTTTTTTCTATTTGGGATGATTAGAAGGCAACAAAAGGCTAACCTGGCTGAAAGACTATACTCTGTGGCTTTGAAAATTCATAACCACTGCTCTAGCTTCACCTAATCTTTGCCCTGATACTTCCTGCCCTGTATTGCACTATTTTATTTAACGCACATTTGGCTCCTGCCTTGTACAACACTTCATCCTGGGATTGACTGAAGCCCTGTATAAGAAGCTGTATCTTATACCTTTGCCTGCAAGTTATGATGTCAGCACCAAACCTAATGCCAGCTGAATTGAAATGTATGATTTCTGTAAGAGCATGTGTTGACAGCTGCTTTCCTCATGGTCTCCCTTCTTGGTTCCAAGAATCCATAAAATCTTATAACCACACAAACCAAAATTATATAGGAGACATTCAGCTGGACTTGGCACAAAGTAGATTTTGTGAGTGAAACCGAGCTTCTTTTCTTTCAGAACTTTCTAAGTCTACCCCCTGGGCATAGTCTCATATATATTCTGGTAGGGCTACTGGGTACTGTCTGTCTCCACTCTCCTCTCACAGACGTTGCTCAGACGGGTGGGACAGTTCGCCTACCTCACTTGTTCATGTGAACAGAGAAGCTCCTGTTTTTATTTAACAACATGTGTGACATCACTGAAGCAAACTTGAGCTCTAGGTTAGAAAGATTTCTAGTATTTCAGTGATTTCCAAGACTTCTTACAGAGCTTTGCCAAGACAAGGAGGTATCTAACAGACAACTCTCACTTGACTCAATATCTGCTGCCTGGACCTCAGGTTCTGGAGACAACTTTGCTCCAGTATTTTCTTTTGTTTTGCAATATAACCAATTCTGGCTATCCTCTGTAGCACTGTCCCTAAATAGCATCCAATGCTTGTTAGGTTAAGTTTAAATTGCAAATATTTAATTATACCATAAAAATAATTAAAATGACCTCGCAGGACACCCAGACAGAAAGAAGGACTTAGAGATTTCCTACAACCAAACTTTCAGGGACTTTTTAATTTCCAGACAAAACGAAAGTACCACAACATGGACTGCAAGCTCTTTCTCTCTGCCTGTCCGTTATCAACTGCCCTAATCAAGCTACATCACCTTGTTCTATCCCAGCTACACGTCTGTGTCCTCTGTGTTGGGCCAGGTCTCTACCCACTCCTTTCTGTGCCCATAGAATACTTTAGGCTTCCAGGGAATCCCCATGCCTTCTGAGCATCCACCTGGAGGCTGCTGTGCTTTCTCATTCAGTGATCTTCAGCATGTTCACTACTGAAATT
Source organism: Uromys caudimaculatus (assembly GCA_028551405.1). Lineage (NCBI taxonomy): Eukaryota > Metazoa > Chordata > Mammalia > Rodentia > Muridae > Uromys > Uromys caudimaculatus. Next base: position 9,735 of record JAPYYD010005840.1, on the reverse strand, counting down.
CTAAGCAACGTGATTCTAAATAGTATCTCATTTTGGTGAACTCATTAATGTGCAAGATGCACAAGTAAGCACTGTCAATCAAAACAAGAAAAAAACAAATTATAAGCAAGGTTATTAAAGCCCTCTAAAATGTACTTTTATCAACTATTATATATGTATATTTTTAACATATGTTTCATAAAGTAGTTATAATGGTTACAATGTATTATATATAATATGTATTGTGGTACAAAATATGTTACTTATTACATGTAGTCATGGGCTGCATAGTAGCATCCTGCATGTCTCTCAAAGCACATTCCTGCCATTAAGTGACATATGAATACATTTCTATATGTGCACGCTGTCATACACATGTTGTACGATTTCTAATATCTTAAATAAAGCACAGCAAAACATATTTGATATATTCTACTTGCTTACAACATGGCTTGACTTTTACGTTATTGTTTTGTAAACCAGTATAATCTACCAGATACTTTTTCCTAATGTGAACATGCTTTTTAAATAGGTACTGCTTTTTGGTGAATGACAGCCCATAAGTCAGTAGTTCTAGATTTCTGAATGCTCTTTCTTGACAAAGATACAGTCTTTAGAGGCTTGAAGGAAATAGTGAAGCTTTGCAAAAATGTCAAGTGAAGGGTTTTGGTGCTGCTGTTTTTGGCTTTCTTCACACATAGTTGTTAATTAGACCTTTTGATTTCTGAGGGAGACCAGTTGCTGGTGAGCCACGCCCTTACCATCAGAACAAGATACTTGACTGCCATGAGGTACACACCTGTAATCCAAACACCCAGGATGCCAAAGTGTGAGGACCGAAACAAGTAACAGGTCGCCAGAGCTATAGAGAGGGACCTTGTATGAAAACCAAAAAATATTGTTTTGGGGCCCTCTTTTACTTCCCTCACCAACAACTTGAAATGAGGTTTCTCATGCAGGTCACTGGAAAGAGGGCGGTAGACACTCTATGGCTTTGGATGGTAACATTATCACTCCAGGTGGCATAACTTCATAAATATCTATATGTATATATAATGCAGTTTTAAGCAAGCATAAATATTATATTTTATTCTAAGTAAACATGTAATAATATGATTCTCTGGCCTTTTCCAACATTCTGAGTGTTGCTTATCTTTCTTTCTCCACCCTATAACTTATTTTACATAAAAAACCAATGGCCTTGCAAGTTAAATGAGATGCACATCATCTCTACTAAATCTAGTGTGTGTTTCAGGGTATTGCTAATTACAAAAGGTAATTACAAAAGAGATGCCAGGGGAGATGGCTCAGCAGTCAAAGTGCTTCTCACAAGCAGGAAGACCCACAGAGCCTGTGTAACATGCCAAAGGGCATGGCAGCTTGGCTGTAATTTCAACCTCTGAGGTGAAGATGAAGGAGTCCCTAGTTCAAGGTGGCTTAGCAGACTAACTAGCTATATTGATGAGCTATGGGTTTGACTAAGAGATCTTGCTTAAACAAATAAACAAGCAAATAGTGCAGGATGGCGAAGAAGTGATTGCCAACATCAAACTTGTGCCTACATATACATGCATATGCACATAGGTATAAAAATACACATCACACACATGAACATGAAAAAAGCAAGACAAAAAAAAAACCTCAGGAAAAGATGCCAAGAGCTAGATCCAACTCTAGAATTCACCAAGATACCTAGATCTCCCAGGATTCTGATTGGCTTCAGTCTTGAAGAACTCAAAGAACTAAATCAAGGTCCAGCCAAGTAGAGGAGATGTTTCCCTAATAACTTCCAAATACACATATACACCCCAGTTATTCTGCATCACCATTTCAAAGGCTTCTCCCCTCATTGTCTGATCCATATGATTTTTGTGGGGTCATCTCTTTAGCCCTCTAACACATTTGACAGAAGGAAAACCAAGCAGGTACACGTCCGCTCAGAGGAACCCTGGCCCTTCTGCCTCCACCAATAAATCACAGAGCCTTTGAGAAGCCAGCCACCTCTGGGCTGAACACAGCAAGTGTTGAACTGTGAGTAATAATTTATACCACAGAGTAATTTCAGACTGAAAGTGAAAAAGATTTCTCGACCCTCCCACCGCTGAAAGGGGACGTAAGTCATATAATTTTATGCCAGCAACACATGTATCATATGAAGAGGGAAATATTCTTTCGGTGACCCGAATGTTATGTGTTGTCATTAAAATATGTTTAGCCAAGGCTGTGGCTCAATTTGAAGCCCATTTGAGGGTATGTGTCATGCTTGGTCTCAGGCAGGACCTGAAGCCAATTTAGAGAGTGTGTGTTATGGGAAGTCTTCATGTTGGAGGTGTGAAATTTACAGTCAATAAGAAAGTAATTTTCTGATTGGAACTTAGCCCAAATATTGCAGTGGACCTAGTGAGAATGCCATGGGACCTGTAATATTCATCAGTGATGGATTCTGGGGTTTAAATTCTCTCTCTCCAACTAGAGCAAGGGCAGACAAGCAGTAGAACTGGACAAAAGCCATAAAGAAGTAGTGAAAATTAAGGAGACTCATCCTGGCCTAATCTAAGACCTCTCCCCAAAGTTACCAATAACCCTTTGCTCACCAGACTATCAACAAGGTTTTCAAGAATGATTCTCCTCCTTGAACCCGTGTCCTACTTAGAGCCCTGCACTTGGAGAACTTCCAATTCCAAACACTCCCGGGTCTCCAGGCATGCTAAACTTTCCTCTGTGGATGCTTGCTTGAGACCCAGGCACCAGCAGACAGTCATAACAATTTCCATAACATTCAGATTTATGGGTTGGAAAGTTCAAAGATTCTCTTGGAATCTTGGAATGCTGCCTCACTGTGTCTGCTTGATCCGTTTTATCACTCTGTGACCCCAGAAGCGTAAAATTCCAGAAAAATCAAACACGTGCCTGCAGCTAAACTACACATTGACTCTTGGATTCTTAGGGCAACTTGTGGGAATTCTAGAAATAGAGACTTTGAACACATAATTTTTTCAAAACTCTTGGCTGGTTATACTATCCAGACCCAGGCAAGACCGTCAACCTAGCCATGGTCCTTCATGTAGACACAATTCATCTGAGAAGGTTCCAACTGCAAATTTCAATCCTCTCATCTTTGTGAACCCAGGAGTATATTTGTACAGTGTCTAGATGGGACTGATGCTAATTACCAGCAAATGGGTCATGTTTTATGTATCAAGTCTCTCACCCATTTCTTCAAATCCAATAGGGCATCTTCTGTGAACACTTTCCTTATGTTTCCAGGCAGAATCAAGCACCCTGCTGCTTCTGTGTTCTCGCACTCTGGCTATGGTCTTACCCAGTCCTTTAGTTATGCATTGGCTTACTTGCCTTTCTTCACACGAGGAAACACATGTCATACATTGCAAGCATTTTAGAGACAGGGGCTGTGGAATCTTCGTTCATTCAAGAAAAGGAGAAGGAGAGGGGGTTCAAAATTTGACTGTTCTTATCCACTTCTGTGTATTCATCAGCAAGGTGTATATTTAGTAATGGCAAGATACCCCACTGTAGTTCTGTGACTTGTACTGATTTCATGTATTTGTCATCTAAACGAGACGGAAAGCATTTTTCAGCTATGGAGAAGTTGTGCAGTTAGCTACCAATGAACAAATTACAAACTTCAACATATTAAAAATAAATAAGTAAACAAACAGTATTCTTCTGCACAATTAAGGGTCATCAGGTTGGCATTAGGGTTCAATAATGAGGTTGCCATGGGGTCCTTTCCCTAGTGAGAGCACAGATTTCACTTTAGTGGTGATGAATGTGCTTCCTTGTCTTCCTATGACATAGTGACAGTCATAAGACCTTTGCTTTCTCCAGTTTCTCAAAAGTGAATTTATACTAATGAAGCTTATCATGTTATCTATGTGAATGAAAAATAGACACTTGACAATAGTACCAGAATTAAATTTCTCTCTCTCTCTCTCTCTCTCTCTCTCTCTCTCTCTCTCTCTCTCTCTCTCTCTCTTTCTCTCTCTCTCTCTCTCTGACTTCCCCTTTCACTCCTCAGATTCAACTACTATTCATTTTTATTTGTTTAATTTTCTGAAGCAGGGGCTCATATAGTTCTGGCTGGCTTTGAACTTGCTGAGTAGCAAAGCCTGGTCTTGAACTCCTGATCCTCCTGATTCTACCTTTAATATGACAGGGTACCACATCCAGCCATTTATTTTTATAATTTTATAAGATCAAGCTTCTGGGAGAAATTTCCCACATTTAAAAAGCATTTCTCTCAAATTCTGCCAGAATTCTAAAATTCCAACAAGAGTCTCTAAAACTCCTTTATGTATTAAAGTATCAATCTTATCTGAGAAAACTGATGTGGAGTTTAATGGATACCCACCAGTAGCTTCATTTGAGTTTGTCAATTTTACATGGGTGCATAGAATTTTGAAGGATATAAACCACAATATATTCTTTTGGATTCAAATGGAGTGTCCTCTACCTCTACCTGTCCCTTGAAAAGAAGTAGAAAGACAAGACAAGGAAAAAGCCTTCCCTCTGGAGGAAGCTGAGGGCCACAGGGAGGCTCCCTTAGCCAAGGTGAGCAGCCCTGGAGGAAGCAGAGAGGGGGGCAGCTGAGCAGAGGAACAGGGTAGGGCAGGTGAGACAGGGCTGGTTTATAGTCTGGCATCAACAGACAGACTTGGACTTGCCTTTCCTTGGACTGAGGTCCTCTTGCTGGAAATCTACTGGTCCCATGATGATCAGACAGCAAGGCAGCACGTTCTGGCAACTCATTAAGCCATGAGTTTACATTCCTTGTAGAGAGAAATGACTTACCATTTTCCTCCCTAGACTGCTGAAGCATCTTTTCTGGCAGTTCACTCTTTTCTTGATTTCCTGTGGGTCTCCCATACTTTACCATCAAGAAAATCTCCATGGGAAAAAAAGAGGACTGGCAGAGCAACTGAAACATAAACAGCTCCCAGGAAATGTCACCTGAGCTTTACACAGAGAGAGGTGTGTATTTGTATGTGTAGATAGATAGATAGATAGATAGATAGATAGATAGATAGATAGATAGATAGATAGATAGATAGATAGTGATCTTGCTGAACTGCCTGCCCTGAAGAGGACCGGTGACAGGCTCTTTCAGAAGTTTCACTTTTAATCCACCTTTAATTCCTGTTAGGAACCTGACTTAATCCCACTATTATTCTCCCCACCCACAACTTGACAAACACAAACACTGTGTGTTGTTTGGCTCCCGTAGTGAGACTCTACCAGGATGAAACAGAAACAGGATGTGTGCAGTGATTTCTGTATGCTCACAGCTCACAGCTCTCATTGGTGATGGAGCCCCAAGACCAGAGAGCCATGTTCTCCCTCTGCCAGACTAAACTCTCTCCCTCTCTCTCTCTCTCTCTCTCTCTCTCTCTCTCTCTCTCTCTCTCTCTCTCTCTCTCTCTCTGTGTGTGTGTGTGTGTGTGTGTCTGTGTCTGTGTCTGTGTCCCCCTCTCTCTGTCTCTCTGTCTGTCTCTGTCTTTGTCTGTCTGTCTCTCTGTTTCTCTGTCTCTGTTTCTGTCTCTCTTAGGAAGTAGTGGGCATACTAGTACCTTACTTTGGAGCATCAATATATTCCTCCCTTTCATCTGGGCTGAGAACAAATGGCAAAAAGAAAGAATGGTATCCATGGTCCCTCCTTCCCATGAGTAACAATCAGAATTCTTCCCTGACTTAGGAAGTAAAGGTGGTCAACTCTGACCCAAGCATCTACAAACAAAAGCACTGGCAAAGGTAGGTTAGCTCCCAAATATAGCACCTTAGACTTAAATGTGCTGATTTAACCTTGCCACATTTGACTACACATGTTTCATTTGATAACGAAGACATTCTATTTCGCAAACCCTGACACTCTGTGCCCACCTATAATCCTGGTACTCAGGAGGTAGAAACAGGCAGATCTCTGAGTTCGAGACCTACAAAGAGTCTTAAACAAGCAAATGGACAAGAACAACTCAATATAGAGAGGGATAATCCAAGGTAAGTGATGGAGTTCTGCTCCTAGAGACATCCAGGGCTCATGGTTTCCTTGTTCCTTATGCTGACTAAGTCCTAGATCAGCAGCCTCAGCATCAGCAGAAACCATGTCAAAAATGTAGAACAACGTCCCTAGCAGAATTCTGACTCAGAATCCATGTCCCCAAACTGCATGGTAGTACTATCTGGGTAGCACTATCTGGGTAGGGACGATTTGCATAATTAGCATTGGCCATTGTGAGGCTAGAGAAATGGCTCAGTGATTAAAAGCACTTCTTGCTCATTGGAAGCATAGGGGTTCAGTTCCCAGCACCCAAATGGCAACTTACAACCACTGCAACTCCAGTTACAGGGAATCCAATTTTCTTTTCTGACCTTTGCAAGCACACATGTGAAGCACAAACACACATGCAGGAAAAGTATCCACGAACATAAAATAAAAATCAGTACATCTAAAAAGAAAACTAACTAAATTGGCCCTTCGGCATAACACCTAAGGAAATAGAAAAGGGGAGAAGAAGTGAAGAGTAAGTAGTTCAGTTTTTCCTGTTGTATAGTAATTTTTATCAGTTTCAAATAAGCACCCAAATAATGGGTTTCACACATGTGCATTATTGTACTGTGCTCATATCTGCCCCATCACTGTCCTTGGTCTTTCTAACCATATGCACCCGACTGGTTCCTTCCCCAAAAGAGTACCGCTTCTGTTTTCAAGCCATTGTGTGTAAAAATCTGAGTTCTATCTATAAGTAGGGGCTGGCTCTGTTGTCTTACTCTCTCCTTTCTCCACTGTCCTTTGTTCCTCATTTCCTACTGCATTCTTTCCTCTTCTTTTCATTTACACAGAAACAGACAGACAGACAGACAGGCAGGCAGACAGACAACAGACAGACAGACAGACACACACACACACACACACACACACACACACACACATCTGCACACATTATTCTAGATTCCAGGGATGAGAGAATAAATGATTTTGTCTTTCCGAGTCTGGATTAGCAATTTCCTTTCAAAAACGTCTGGGGTGCAGCACACATGACTTCCTGTCACAAAAATCACATTTAGCTAGGAGAGAGCCCAGACACTATAGTTTAACTGGCTCTAGAAAGGCAACACAGTCCGAAGCTTGGATAGCTACATGCAAAACTAACTCTATTAGCAGGAAATTGAGAGGACAAGAGTAAAGGAGGCAAACCCAGGCTTAGATTACAATGTGATACTTGTTTTGTTGCAATTATTATGATGATAAAGTATGGAATAATATTGCCATGAGAATTAGGAAACTTCCCTGAAATGGGAAAAATAGCAGAATGTTGGTCTGCATTCCACGGAGATATTTGGATACAGACTAATGAAAAACAAAATTTTCCCTCTTAATAACAATAAGCAGAGAATAATTACTGTAAAAGATATTTTTTCATTGTAATTAAGTTCTTCCTCCCTTGAAAAAATATAAAATGCACAGCACCTGATGAAATTCAAAATAGTGTGGCTTCCCTTTGAAAAAAGAAAAGTTTAAATTCTGGGATCTCTAAATCCCACTCCTGGATCTCTAACTAAACTCAAAGAATAATTAAAAAAAAATAAGTAGCTATCACAAACCTCCCTTTTGACGAGGCTGCACGTCTGAACTTCTGACTGCCATAGCAAGTGAAGTACAGGACAAAGGAAGCATAGCATATCAGCCAGCCTTTGCCTACCTTGGCCTGGAATGGCGATAGCAATCTGAACGTATAGATTTGGAACAAAAGAAAGGGCAAATCAAATGTCTGTCATATTACATGTGACATATGCTACTTCACACCACCATTTTATTTGAAAGCTCCGTTGCAGGAAGTGTGAAGTCCCCATTGCACAGGGCACATCTAGAGGTTAGTGTACAGCAGTAGGCATTCCTCTAGCTGCTTGTGACTTCACCTACATTTCCAAATCAAACACCTAGCTTAAAATCCTGAGAACTATTTGAAATCTCTTCTGAAAATACATGAGGTTATTTCTTTGTGGTTTCTGGAAACTTTCATTTTTTCTGGCATCTCTGCGAGGTCACTTGTCATAAAAAGTAGTTCAGCTCAGAGCCAAAGGTCAGGCAGGGAGTGCAGACCCAGGATCTTTTCTCATTAGCTGGGGTGGCTGGTTGCACTTCTGTGAGTCTGCTCCCTGACCTATTAAATGAGGCATGAGGTCAGATGACCCCTCGCCACACTTAAACTTCAGCAAGTTTTACTAATAGAAGGCAGATGTGCTCAGCATCCCTGGAGAAATCTCAGATTCAGTTTGAATATCTACCTTTTAGAATCTATAACTGCATGATTCAAATAGACTAACATTTTTTTTCCTTGTTTAGTTTGAGAGTTCAAAAGATATTAAGGAAAGGGGAAAAATCAGCCATTTGAGAGCAGTCACCCAGAGCCATGCACTGTTTAGTTCCTGAATAACAACTTTGTACTTTTTAAAAAAGATTAATTATCGATTATGAACATACTCGCTAGCTGAAAATGGAGAGCCAACAATTACAACTTGAAAAGGCTACTGATGTCATTTAACAACGGGCAACTTATCACAAACAGCTGTGCCTCGTACTGTAGAGCAGACATGTTCCGGGGAAGCCAGTTTTAAAGAAAACCTTAAAGTAAATCCAATTTTATTTTTCTTATTCAATCCCATATAGGTACTAAGGCCAGTATAAATAAATATTTTTTGCTTGAGTACTGTCCAGAACTAACTTTTTGTTCTAATTTTTGCTCTGATACCTCATTCAGGAGAAGCTTGACAGCTGTATATTCCTGACATTCTTTTAGCCACAAGAGCTTTGTTTCTTCAGTCCTTGACAGAAGACAAGGGTAAACCAGCCGTCCTGGCCGTGGGCACTATCTCTTTATTCCTTGGCATTGCCTATTTTTTCTATAATGTTCTTGGTTTTGCTGGATTATGCAGGGCATTTGGGGTGGGTGGGTGGGTGGGTTGAAGACATTTTTTGTTATATTCTAATTTTTAAATATACTTTTATTGTATGTGTATTTATTGATTGATTGATTGATTTAACATGCATGTGCATGAACTTGCACATGTTAGATAAATTTCGGTTCTCACATTTGAGATCAACCATAGTTAATTGCTGAGACATCTCTCTGGCCCTTTTTTCCTCATTATATATTACTGCTTTCTAAGAATTACACATAGTATATATATATATATATATATATATGTGTGTGTGTGTGTGTGTGTGTGTGTGTGTGTGTGTGTGTGTGTGTGTGTATTTCAGATACATATATATCTGAACATACATTTGTAATGAATATATGAACATATATATGCAATGTACACAAGTAACTACACACATTCTTCATGCATTCCTTGCCTAGTAAACTCTATTAGAGACACCTGAAATGTCTTCAGGGCCACATGATCATTTGCACAAATGATAGATATCCTCCGACTTCTGTAGCAAAGACTGGGATCTGTCAGTATAAGCCTTTGTATTTTCAACGCCAGGTTCCCGGCACATAACTTTGAGGAGCTAACTTGTTTTGCTGCTGTTTCTTTTTTGTTGTTGTTGTTGTTGTTGTTGTTGTTGTTGTTGTTGTTGCTAATACCTTGAATTCTTTTATTTTCTTTTTTTTTTCCTCCTTTTTTATTTTTGATACTTTATATACATTTCCAATGTTTCCCCTTTTCTGAGTCTCCTCTTTGTATTCCCCCATCCCCTCCCCAACCCGCCTCTAGGAGGGAATTCCACCT
>JAPYYD010005839.1:0-11706 GCA_028551405.1 Uromys caudimaculatus | reverse complement strand
CTTGTTGGCCATCAGGGAGAGGAGAGGCCCTTGGGCCTGAGGGTGTTAGAGGCCCCAGTAAAGGAGAATGTCAAGGTGGGAATACAGGAGTGGGTGGGCGGGTGGGTGGGAGGGGGAATACCCTCATAGAGGCTGGGGAGGGGGAGGGAATAGGGGGTTTCCAAAGAGGAGACCTGGAAAGGGGGAAACATTGGAAATGTAAATAAAGTATCAAAAGAAAAAAAAAAAAGAAAGAGTAAAATAAAGTACAGAAGCTTCCTCTTTCAGAAAAAAAAAAAAAAAAAATGTCAGCCAGAAATGCTAAAGACCTTTCACCAGCTACTTTTGAATCTTGTTATTTTAATACTTAAAAAAAAAAAAAAAAAGAGTAAACAGGTGGAAAACAGTTTATTATTCATAAAACATACATTTTTTAAAAATGGACATTAAAACATCAGTCAATATAAACAACAAATAGCCTTACCAATTTTTGAAAAACTATAAATAACAAGAACATATAACAGCCTAATAAGAAAAACCAAATCGGGGAATGTCAAGGTGGGAATATGGGAGTGGGCGGACGGGTGGGTGGGAGGTGGAATACCCTCATAGAGGCGGGGGGGGGTGGACAGGTGGTTTCCAAAGAGGAGACCTAGAAAGGAGGAAACATTGGAAATATAAATAAAATATCAAAAAAATAAAATAAAAATAAAAATAAATAAAAAGAAAAAGAAAAAAGAAAAACCAAATCATCTATAATCAAAAACCTAAACATCTAAACCAAACACAAAATTATGCCGAGCAGCATTCTCTTGCTGCAGACTTAGCAGCACAGACCTGCAGCCTGTGTCTGCTCTTTGACACTTAATGGATGGACAATCACTCCAGTACTCTCAAAGGGAGTTGTCAGAAAATCAATGAGGAGCAGATCTAGAAGAAGACTGGTGCCTCACTGGCTCCATAAAATTAGGGCCTATTCACACTGAGGAAATAAAATATGTGAGAGCAAATATATCCAAGGAATTCTGTGGTTTCTGGGGATAGGGCTCAGCAGGTAGCTCCTGATACAGCAGGTCTTTCTGCAGGACGCTCTCTTCCTGGGCTGTGCCCAGTTCAATCTCATGCTGCAGTTCCTCAGACCTGGGAGAGGAAGGCAGTTAAGCCACTGGCCATGTTAGCTGTCAGGCTGCTACCTCCCTCCACCTCAACTGTGCTGGCCACTCAACATGGATCATTTACCCGAAGTCATTATTTACACCCCAACGAATAAGACACACAGTTGCTGAGTCTACAAATATTCTCAGCCTTACACACAGGTCATAATTTGATCAAGGTACTGTGTGTTCTCTATTCTACTAGGAAATATAGAACTTTCTCTTGCAGTCCAGGGGCATCATTTTGTAAAGGTAGTCAATGATGGCCAAAAGAAGATGAGCAATATACAAGTTATGGATGGTGAGTTAGTGATGGATCACAGCATTACATAGAGAGATGTAATACAGTCTTACGTCCTTGGTACCAGAACAAGGTCATGAGAATAGCTCAGCCCTCCTGCTCAGACGGTACCATGCACTCAAGTATCATGCACAATAGAACCTGTGAGGGAAGAGCAGCAATTGTCCAGTGGTGTGTCTGAGAACAATAGCCCTACGTAGGCTCTGAAAACAAACAGAAAGCTGAAGTTCCTCAGGACTAGAGCTGGGAAACTGCATCCTGGCTTTATATGGGAGTCCGTTGTAGAGCACTCCTGTGAAGGGTCTGAACAACCCGAAAGCAGAGGCATCTGCCTGGGTTGGATCTGGAAACTCCTTAACCTACTGTTACCTGCAGAGCCCTTTCCACAGAAATGGGTAGTCACTAGAGAGAGAACCATAAAAGGAAGGGAATCTGTTCTCTACAGGGGATGCTCCTAAACAAAACATAATTTCAGGCAGGGATGGAGGTGTACACCTTGCGATTCCATGACTTGGGAGAGAAAAGAAGGCAGATCTCTGTGAGGTCAAGGAAAACCTGCTCAGAACATAGATATTGGAGATGACAGAAGGCCGTCACACTGGCACACGCACAAGGAGTAAGAATTGTCTATTTCCTAGATGAAAGATCTTAATAACTACACTAGCACAGTACTTCCAGGTATTCTTTTCATGGTAATGGTTCTTAGTCTTGCTGGTGAACAGAAGCCCATATATAGGGGACCCAGGTAGTTCTACTATCTCCTTCCACACTGGGCTCCTACCTCGTGTGGAGGGCATCAAAGCGATTCTTCAGCTTCTGTACTAACTCCTTTTGCTTGATGGCCATCTCCTTCTGTTTAAGCATGTACTGCAATGTTACCTCCATTCTTTCCATGTGCTGTTCATTAGAAGATGGTGTCCTTAGTAGAGTGTAATACATGGGCATGCACAGACTTTCATAGAAACGCAACTGGATATAGAGGAATCTAAGAGCTTGCTGCTCTCCAAAGCAAACAAGAACCATTTTCCAAGGTAGAGACTGACAAGAAAGAAACCCAATGTTCTCCTCTAGCCAATCCGCACACATGCATGAAGCACACCACACACACATACACACACACACACACACACACACACACACACACACACACATACACATCAACACACACACACACAAATATACACAAACACAAACAGAGCAAAAAGCAACCTCATGTGAGAGTGAGCATTTGAGTTCAGACTAAGTACACCAACTCTGTCCATCCCTGGGGAAATAAATCTACTGTGGAGTATACTATGTTTGGCAAGACTAAATAGAGGTGATTTGAGAACCTTGTTCCCTGAATCTCCAAGTCTCAAACAACTCCTGAATCTCCTTAAAAGTCTTTCCTGCATCCATAATCATGTAGTCAGGTCTACACTTGAATCTCAAAGAAGGGAAAACTCCCCAGGAATGCTCACAGAAAAGAGGGGTGAAGAGTTGCTACTCAGGCTTCTTTCTATCAGTGTGAAGCAAGCATTAGGCAAAGAGAAGAGACCTCCTTGGGTTGCAGGAAGAAGGGAGAAGGCCACAGGACATGCAAATAGACAACAATAAGAAGCACTTATTTCACAGTTGCACCAGGTTCTTCAAGCAAGCAGATTCCCACCAGTGATGTTCCCAGACCCCTGTCATGCAAATGACTCAAAGTACTCAGAACTCACTCAACGCTCTATGTATCAGGAAGGCACGTAAATGTGTGCAATGTTATTTGCCCACCTCCCTCATGAACTGCAACTTCAAGCAGAGCAGAAGGAGATGCTTGCCAATAATTCAGTTTCTCACAAGAAGCTGACTTCCCAGAACATTTGTGCATAGACAGGGAAATGAGCAGTCACATTAGTGTGGGGGGCTAGAAGGGAGTGTGCCTTAGAAAGGTGATGGGGGAAGGCAGAGGTGGGTCAGTGAGCAGACAGGAAGTGCAATGGGAAATGGTGCGAGACATTACTGTACCCAGATGCCTCTCCATAACTTTAGGAGCTGAGTCTGTGGGTCACCGGCCTCTTCCTGTTGCTTCTTGTAGTTTGACTTCAGTTCCCCCAAGTGCTGCTATAGTAGTGCACAATCCCCCTGCATTTTCTGGTTCTCCTCCCTCAGAATTTCCATGTCGTTCTTCACCTGATTCCGCTCACTCAGGAAGGAACTGTACAAGTTCCTGGAAACAACCTCTGCATAGTAAGCCCCTGCAACTCTTCTAATGCCACCCTACTTCAGGGACTCAGTAACCCCAAGAGGACCCAGGTTCTCATGAAGACCTAGGAAGGCCACCAATACAGCCATGGCAGCTACACTCAGAAGATCCAAAGCAAAGAGAACAGCAAAATCAGAAAAGAATAAATGAATCCTGAACTCCTCAATACCAATAGAGATCCAACTCCCTTGATCCAAAGAGGAATCTCTTCCTTCCTTGCCTCTCCAAGGTAATGGGGAGACATCAAAAAAAGTAGGGGTAAATAACTTCAAGGTAGGAGATGGGACAAAGGAAAGGACATTCTTTGCAAGTGTTCATAACAATGAGCTCTGTTAATACATGACTAAACCTCAGAGGCTTAGGATACCTGAAATCATTGTAATCCCAATGAATAAGCGTCACCCAGTAGCAAGGACTAGACATTTTCTAGCCTTAAACAGTATGTCAGCATTTTTGTCTAGATACTGTATGTTCAATGTACTAGGGAAAAGAATAGGACATTCTCCTGCAGCCCAACGGCATCATTTTGTAACAGTAACCTTCAGTGGTCAACAGCATATGAGCAATAAACAATATATTCATGATTGCATATATTCCACACCATTTTATAGATAGGTTACAGCTCTACAAGCCTGGGCACCTGAGCAAGTTCATGAGGCTACCACAGTCCTGGTGCTCAGGCAGGATGCATCCTGCATTGAAGCAACATACTAGATTAAGATAGAGCTCATCATGCTGGAGCAGCATCTCTGCAGTTGTGGGACTGAGAACAAGGCCCCTGCACAGGCCTTAGCACCAAACAGGAAGCTGTATTACCTTAGGACTAGAGCGGAGAAACCACAGCCTGGCTCTCTATGGGAGTCCGTTACAGGACATTCCCCTGACGGTTCTGATCATCCCTGCAGCAGAGGTATCTGCCTGGGCTCATCTTAGAAATTTCTTAAACTATATTGTCCATAGAACCTATTTCACAGAAATGGGGAAACATGGAGTGAATTCTGTTCTGTAAAGGGTATGTTGAAAATAAAATATGAATGCAGCCAAACATGGAGGTGCCCACGTTGAGATCCCATCAAATGGGAGGCAGAAGCAGGCAGATCTCTGTGACAACAGAAACAGCCTTCAGAACAGACTACAGAGCACAGAAGGTAGTCACCACAGCTCAGTGATATGGAGGATCAGAAGTATGGTCTCCTAAACAGAAGGTCATATTGAGTGGTCCAGCAAAATTCAGAGTTGTTCTTTTCCTGGCAGTGGCTCTAAGCCTTGCTGATGAGCAGAAGCTCATAAACCACAGAGATCCCAGGTACAGTGGACCCAAGTGGCTTCACATTCTCCTTCCACTGTGTTCTCCTACCTCCTCTGGAGGACTTCAATGTGATACTTTATCTTCTCTGTTAAGTCCTTGCCCTGCATCCCCAGCTCCTTCTGTGTGTGTCTGTCCTGCGGCTTTTTCTCCATTCTTTCCAGATCCTGTTCATTAGAAGACAGTGTTCTTAGAGGAGGGTGGTACACAGGCATGCATAGATGTTCATACTAGACCACCCACCTATACAGGATCCCAACAGGCTTGCAGTAAGCCACCCAAGGCAGACGCGTCTGCAGTTTGCGTCTGGGGAGATAGGACATCGTGTTTCAGGGTAGGGATTTACAAGGAAAAATCACAGTGTTCTCCTCTAGCCAATGCACACAGGCATGGTGGCTACACTGCTGACAGACTTCATGCTGGATGAGCATGGGAGTTTATAGTAAGTACACCAGGTCTTTCAGAAGAGCTTCAGAACTCTGGTATGCATCGCTTGGGAAGTACAACCATGTGGAAAACCTTGCTTTGCCAGACTATGTTGAGATGGCTATAGAACTTTTCTCCTGAATCCCCATGTTTCCAACCCCCATTCCAAGTTCTTTAAGTTGCTCCAACATCCATGTTCATATAGTCAGCACCAGACTGTAAGCTCAAAGAAGGGTGAGCTCTCCAGAAACACTCACAGATAATAGGGCTGACAAGTTGCTTCTCAGGATTCTCTCAGTGTGAACCAAGAACTTAGCAATGAGAAGAGATTTAATTGGGATGCAGGATAAAGGAGAAGGCCACATGGCACCTAGTGGATACCACTAAGGAGCACTCATTTGACATTTACATAAGGCTCTTCTCCCTGCAAGATGCTTCCCATCTGTGATGTCACATGACTCCTGCCATGCAAGTGAATCACAGGATCCAGAAATCACTCTAAGCTCAGGACTTAGCACCCAACTCATCATGATAACATCGTACATGTGTGAAGTTATTTGCCTATCTCCCTCACTGTACTGCAGTTTCAGTAGAGCAGCAGGGTACACTCCATATAATTATGTTTCTCACGAGAGACTAACTTCCCAGATTACTTGCACATAGACAGGGAAATGAACAGTCACATTAATGTGGTGTGTAGCTGGTTGGGAGTGTGAGTTAGAAATATACTGGGTGGAAGCAGTATAGGGTCCAAAAGGCAAATGATGAGGGACACTAGCCTGAGCCAGCTGCCTGTCCCTACCTGCTGCTGACGGGGCCTTGAATTCCTAATCTTTCCAAGACTTTTATCATGAAGGGATGTTGAATTTTGTCAAATGGTTTTTCAGCATCTAATGAAAAGTTCATGTGGGTTTTTTCTTTGAGTTTGTTTATGTAGTGGATTACATTGATGGATTTCCAGACTCCAGAGAACCAAATAACCCTATTAAAAATGGGAAACAGAGCTAAACAGAGAATTCTCAACTAAGGAAACTCGAAGGGCTGAGAAGCACCTAAAGAAATGTTCAACATCCTTAGTCATCAGGGAAATGCAAATCAAAACAACCCTGAGATTCCACCTCACACCAGTCAGAATGGCTAAGATCAAAAACTCAAGTGACAGCAGATGCAGGTGAGGATGTGAAGAAAGAGGAACACTCCTCCATTGTTGGTGAGATTGCAAGCTGGTACAAGCACCCTGTAAGTCTGGCAGTTCCTTAGAAAATTGGACATAGTACCACCTGAAGACCCAGCTATACCACTCCTGGACATACACCCAGAAGATGCTCCAACATGTAATAAGGACACATGCTCCACTATGTTCGTAGCAGCCAATTTACAATATCCAGAAGCTGGAAACAACCCAGATGTCCCTCAAGAGAGGAATGGATACAGAAAATGTGGTACATGCACACACACAACAGAATACTACTCAGCTATTAAAAACAACGACTTCATGACATTCACAGACAAATGGATAGAACTTGAAAATGTCATCCTGAGTGAGGTAACTCAGTCACAACAGAACAAACACAGCATGTACTCACTGATATGTGGATATTAGCCCAAAAGTTAGGAATATCCAAGATTCAACTCTCAGACCATATGAAGCCTAAGAAGAAGGAAGACCAAAATGTGGATGCTTCAGTGTTTCTTAGAAGGGTGAACAAAATACCCAAAGGAGGAAATATGGAGACAAAGTATGGAGCAGAGGCTGAAGGAAAGGCCATCCAGAGACTGCCCCACCTGGGGATCCATCCCAAATACAGACACCAAACTCGGACTGTTCTTGTAGATGCTGGGAAGTTCTGGCTATTAGAATCATGATAAGCTGTCTCCCAAGAGGCTCAGGTAGAACCTAACAAATACAGAGGCAGTTGCTCACAGCCAACCATTGGACTGAGCGTGGGGTCCCGGATGGAGGAGTTAGAGAAAGGACTGAAGGAGCTGAGGGGCTTTGCAGGCCCATGGAGGGAAAAATAATGTCAACTGGCCAGAGCCCCGGGACTAGACCACCAACCAAAGAATACACAAGGAAGGACACCATGGCGCTGGCCACATATGTGACAGAGGGTGGCCTTGTTGGACATCAGTGGGAGGAGAGGCTCTTGGGCCTGAGGGTGTTCAATGCCCCAGTGTAAGGGAATGCTAGGGAGGGAAGACTAGAGTGGTTGGGTGGGTGAGTGGGGAAGCACCCTCATAGAGGCAGGGGGAGGAGGATGGGATAGGGAGGTTCCAAAGGGGAGACCTGGAAAGGGGAAAACATTAGATATGTAAATAAAGTAAATATCAAATAATAAATAAATAAATAAATAAATAAATAAATATCAATAAGAAAAAACGTAAACCTGGCAGCTATAGAATACACTGTGTGCATTTATAATAGCTCTTTTATATATTGTAGTGTTCACCATTTTTAAATTAAATGTTTTACATTCACAAGTGGTGGGGAGTCTTGTCACTACAGTGGGTGTAATTCAGTGCAGTTGGTATTTCCTGACTCGACTGCATTTGTTTAACAAAGCAAAAACACGCTATGCATATTAAGCTTCGCATAAGTCCTCATTCTACCATGTGCTCACCAACCCCTGACCCTCCGGCTGGTCACACAGCACAACGGGGATGATATTTCTAAGGCCTCGAGAGTAAAGAACAAGCTATTCACACCAGCATCATCTGTTACTAATCTAGTTTGTGCAGCTCCTTATTGTGTTGTTTGGCCTTATGCCTAGATTGAGTTAGGTTTTGTTTCTTTCTAATCCGTAAGGGGAGAAACTGTACAAGGTTTGTTTTTCCTTGTGTAGTTTATAAACATGGGGGTAAGAATACAACTTAAGTTTATCAGATCTCTGCCAATGAAGATGGTTAGGTTACACCTGGTTACTATCCTGCCAACAAAACAAATACCTTTTATAGAGATGGACGCCTTCAAGTGGTTCTTAAAAGTATCCTATTGAAGTTTTTAGGTCAGTTATGTATGTTGACTAAATTTACAAATAAACTTGTTTATTCAACCAAGAAAAAAGGTAAATGTTACTGAAAGGAAGCACCTTTTGCCCTTGCAAACTAAGTTAAGACCCTGAAAAACACTGACGACATGTACCTTCACGGTCTTCCTCGGGATTCTGTGATGACAGACTGAACACCTGCTCTCAGACACGGGGGCGTTAAACATATGATTTCCTGGACAGAAGTTCTTGCTGTCTAGACAAGCACAGCATCCTGAGATGTTCTTTCCCTAACAGTGACTCTTAGATTTTCCGATGATCAGAAGCCCATGAGAGACAGAAATCCAAGGTACAAGGGATCCAGGTGTCTCTAATGTCTTGTCCCAGCCTGGGCTCCTACCTCATCTGGAGGACATGAAATTGCTGCTGCAGCTTTTCTGCTAACTTCTTCTACTTGATGGCCAGGTCCTTCTACTTCAGCAAGTACTGGAGCATGTCCTACAGTCTTTCAGCTCCTGTATATTAGGAGATGGAGATCTTAGTAGAGAATTGTACATAGGCAAACGCAGCTTTTATACAAGAGCAAGCACATAAAAAGAATCTCAAGAGCTTCTCCACCTAGATTCTGGGGAAGTAAGAAGCCCTGTTTCAAGATAGAGATTGACAAGAACAGAACCCAATAGTCTCTTCTAGCCATTACACACAAACATTTTGCACCACACTGCCCATGGGGTTCACGATAGAGGAGCATGGGAGTTTGAACTAAAGCACAGCAGCTCTTCCAGAAGAGGTTCAGAACTCTACTACCCATCACTTAGAACTAAAACTGCTGTGGGGAATGTGGTCTGCCTGGACAGACTGTTGAGATGGTTAGAGAATTTTTTCCTCCAAAGCCCAGCTCTCTCACCTTTTCACCCAGCCTGTCAAATTGCTTCCCACATCCCTGGTCAGCTAGTCAGCTCCAGAATGTGAACTCCAGGAAGGGAGAACTCTCTAGCATCACTCACATAAAACAGGGCTGACAAGCTATTAATCAGGGTCCTGTCCGTGTCAACCAAGAGCTGGGTAAAAGGAACAGACCACTCTGGGGTGAAGGAAGAAAGAAGAAAGTCATGTGCTGCCAAAATCCACTACAATGAGAAGCACTCATTGGCATTTGCACTAGCTCTTCTGCTTGTCAAATGCTTCTCCCCGGTGATGGACTCTGCCGTGCAAAGGAGTTGCAGAATGCAGAGCACACTGGACACTCCGTACCTAGTACCCTACC
The DNA here is from genome assembly GCA_028551405.1 of Uromys caudimaculatus. NCBI lineage: Eukaryota > Metazoa > Chordata > Mammalia > Rodentia > Muridae > Uromys > Uromys caudimaculatus. Next base: position 2,056 of record JAPYYD010005839.1, on the reverse strand, counting down.
TATCATGAGGACATGTACATGTATTACACATTATTTACCAGTCTCCCTCATTTAACTGCAGCTTCGAGCAGAGCATGCATGTATGCTTCCAAATAATTCACTTTCTTACAGGAGGTTAACTTCCCAGAATAATTGTACATAGACAGATAACTAAACAATCACATTACATGAAGTGACTGGTTGGGAGCATGGGTTAGAAAGGTGATGGGTGAAAGCACAGCCATGTGGACAAGCAGACAGGCAGTCAAAGGGCAAATGGTGCCAGACATTAGCCAGGCCCAGCTGCCTACCCTACCTGATGTTGGTGGATCTGGATGTCCCTGGTCTCTTCATCTTGGTCCTTCCAGATCAGCTTCTTGTCCTCCAAGTGCTGGTTAGCAGAAACCGATGACCCTGCACTTTCTCATTCCACTTTCTCAGCAGGTCCACCTCCTTCCTTGCCTGAGGAAGCTCGATCAGGAGCTGGCTGTGCAGTTGCTGGAAACTGACTCTGAATAGTAAGGCCCTGTCGCCTCCTCCTGCCACTCCTACTTCCAGATCCCATTAACCCTACCACACCCCAGGTTTCCATCACCACTGAGGAAAAAGCCCAATAGAGCCATGAGAACTGCACCCAGAAGACTGTCAACAGAGAACAGCCAACTCTGGAAAGACAAACATCTTCTAACTTTCCCAACAATAATCGAGATCCATTTCCCTCCAGAAGAAAGAGCAATCTCCAACTGCCCTTGACTTTCTAAGGTACAAAAGGGCAGTTGCAACTGTCCCTGCAGTGTCCCAGGCTTGCCCAGGCATGCCTTCCACCAGAAACTCACCACTGCTGCAGCTCCATGCATGTGGCTGCTCTGGAGCTTCCCCCCACAACACTACTTAGGTGAAGACCTTTTTCCTGTTATCAAGGATTCTTTATCCCATTCCAGCCTCGAGGAGGATAATCTCAATTCTTTCTTTTATCACATGTGCCTAATGTATTGTGTCATCCTAGAGGAGAGGTGAGAGATCTGCTCCAAAATTGAAAATAAATGATCCCAGACCATGATCCTGAAACCCCAGAGAGCACCGGGGACACCAGAGCCCTGCCTAGGTGCCTGGCAGCCTAAGACAATTAGCATGCCTACCTCATGCACCACTCCCTACAGGGCTCCTGAGACTCCTCCATTTAACTGGAGATGAACCAGTCTCTAATACAGCAGATGTGCTGGAAGGACGAAAGTCAAGTACAGGAGCCTAAGTGATGGCTCGTGGGTTTAGGAGTAATTACTACCCTCTCAGTGGACACACATGGTGCGTAACAATCATCTATAAGACTCAGAGGTCCTCTTCTTCATGCGGGGGGGCTACAGAAATATAATAGGGAAAACCTCCATTATCATAAATAATGAAAATAATTCTAAACAACAATAACAATAAAAGCACACCAAGTACATGGTCAAGACGAACAGCTTCTATAAACACACGCGCCAACATGACTTAGAACGTCATTATCTCTGCTGTGTAGTTATCATTGGTGTTTTATTTCAAGAAAACCTGAGCTCTGGATTTCCTCATTTCTTTCATACTCCCTTAGTGAGTGACTTCATTTCCTAAGAAGCTCTAGAGCAATACGGATATGCTTCTAAATAATTTGTTCCAGGGCCAATACCGATGTGTGTTATAGAGTCGTGTGATTTAGGGCTAGGTAAATACAACGCAGAATTACACACAGTATGCTATTTGCTGCATAATAAACTGTGTAACCATGGTTGAAGCCACAAGATCCACACACAAGATATCCTTCCCCTCGGTTGACCTGACTGTCCGGGAACTCACTATGTAGCCCAGGTTCCTTATTTATTCATAAAATACATTATGGTAAAATGGCTTTTAAAAAGCCATCAATATAAAAATGGAATAGCCTTGGCAAATTTTGAAAACTATAAAAGGAACATGCAATATCCCAATAACAAATGAATACCAAACAACAAAAACCAAAAAAACCCAAACAAAAACCTTCTGCATTCTCTCCCTGCTGATTTAGGAGCACATACCTACTGCCTGTAGCTGGTCTTGGACACTT
>JAPYYD010005838.1:0-11708 GCA_028551405.1 Uromys caudimaculatus | reverse complement strand
CAGAGCAGTAGTGATAAAAACTGCATGGTATTGGTACAGTGACAAGCAGGCAGATCAATAGAATAGAACTGAAGACCCAGAAATGAACCCACATACTTATGGTCACTTGATTTTCCACAAAGGAGCTAAATCCACCCAGTGGAAAAAAGACAGCATTTTCAACAAATGGTGCTGGTTTAACTGGTGGCCTACATGTAGAAGAATGAGAATTGATCCATTCCTATCTCCCTGTACAAAGCTCAAATCCAAGTGGATCAAGGACCTCCACATAAAACCAGATACACTGAATCTAATAGAAGAGAAAGTGGGGAAAAGTCTCGAACACCTGGGTACGGGGGAAAAGTTACTAAACATAACACCAATGGCTTATGCTCTAAGATCAAGAATAGACAAATGGGACCTCATGAAATTGCAAAGCTTTGTAAGGCAAAGGACACTGCCAGGCAAAATGGCAACTAACAGATTGGGAAAATATTTTTCCCAATCTTATATCTGATAGAGGGCTCATAGCCAATATATACAAAGAACTCAAGAAGTTAGACTCCACAGAACCAATTAACCCTATTAAAAATGGTGTACAAAGCTAAACAGAATTCTCAACTGAGGAATCTTACATGCCTGAGAAGTACTTAACAAAATGTTCAACATCCTTAGTCATCAGGGAAATGCAAATCAAAGCAACCCTGAGATTCCACCTCACACCAGTCAGAATGGCCAAGATCAAAAACTCAGGTGACAGCAGATGCTGGCGAAGATGTGGAGAAAGAGGAACACTCCTCCATTGTTGGTGGGATTGCAAGCTGGTACAACCACTCTGAAAATCAGTTTGGTGGACCCTCAGAAAAATGGACATAATACTACCTGCGGACCCAGTTATACCACTCCTGGGCATATACCTAGAAAATGCTCCAACATGTAATAAAGACACATGCTCCACTATGTTCATAGCAGCCATATTTATAATAGCCAGGAGCTGAAAACAACCCAGGTGTCCCTCATCAGAGGAATGGATACAGAAAATGTGGTACATTTACACAATGGAGTACTACTCAGCTATTAAAAACAATGATTTAATGAAATTTGCAGGCAAATGGATGGAACTTGAAAGTATCATCCTGAGTGAGGTAACTCAGTCACAAAAGAAAGAACATGGTATGTACTCACTGATAAGTGGATATTAGCCCAAAAGTTTGGAATACCCACGTTTAACTTTACAGTAACCGCTGTATTGAGAGTGAGGTCCCAGATGGAGGAGTGGGAGAAGGGACTGAAGGACCTGAGGGAGTTTACAGCCCCATGGAGGGAGCAACAGTGTCAACTGACCTGACACACCCCCCGTCCTACTGGAGGCTGGACCACCAACCAAAGAATACACATCAAGTGATCCATGGTTCGGACCACATATGCAGCAGATGAGGGCCTTGTTGGCCATCAGGGGGAGGAGAGACCCTTGGGCCTGAGGGTGTTAGAGGCCCCAGTAAAGGGGAATGTCAAGGTGGGAATATGGGAGTGGATGGGCGGGTGGGTGGGAGGTGGAACACCCTCATAGAGGCAGGGAGGGGGAGGGCATAGGGAGTTTCCAAAGAGGAGACCTAGAAAGAGAGAAACATTGGAAATGTAAATAAAGTATCTAATAATAAAAATAAAATAAAATAAAAAGAGCAAACCTACCAGAGCTATCAACCAAACCCAGAATAGCAACATGAATATCAGCATGAATACATTTTATTTCTTGAGCACTCTTACCAAAGAAAGGAAGTAAACTCCATATTAACATAGTATTTTGAGGGCTGCAATGTCAACTGTATTAATTCTTGTTACTGAGAAAATTATTTTATACTTTATATGTTATAATTTAGTATCTACGTTGATTTGAAAATGAATGACCCCAATTTTTCATATATTTGAATATTTGCTCAACAGTTGGTAGAATTATTAGGGCAGCATTAGAAGTTATAACTTTGAGGAGGTATGTCACTGTGGTGGGCTTTAACATTTTAAATGCCCACATTATTTATAGGGAGGGTCTTCTCTCTCTTCTCTCTCCGTCTCTCTCAATCTCTCTCTGTGTCTCTGTCTCTCTCTGTGTCTCTGTCTATGCCTCTGTCTCTCTGTCTCTCTAATTCTCTGTCTCTCTGCCCCCCTTTCTCTGTCACACACACACACACACACACACACACACACACACACACTCCTGACTCCACTGCATCCTGATTGTTATTTTACCCCATACCTAGTGTTTCAGTTACTGCTCCAACTCCATTCCATGCCTCTATGCCTAATGCCATGTTCCGTGCTAGAAGTCATTGTCTCACCCTCTGAAACTGTGTGCAAGAATCCAAATTAAATGCTTTCCTTTAAAAGTTAACAAAAAGAAAAAGAAAGAAAGAAATACAGGAAAACACAGAGAACACAGGTAAACAGCTAGAAGCCCTTAAAGAGGAAACACAAAATCTCTTTAAGAATTACAGGAAACACAACCAAACAGGTAAAGGAATTGAACAAAACCATCCAGGATCTAAAAATGGAAACAGAAACAATAAAGAAATCACAAAGGGAAACAACCTGGAAGATTGAAAATCTAGAAAGGAGACCAGGAGTCAGAGATGCAAGCATCACCAACAAAATACAAGAGATAGAAGAGAGAATCTCAGGTGCAGAAAACACCATAGAAAACATTGACACAACAGTCAAAGAAAAAGCAAAATGCAAAATGCTCCTAATACAAAACATCCAGGTATTCCAGGACACAATGAGAAGACCAAACCTAAGGATAATAGATACAGAAGAGAACAAAGATTCCCAACTTAAAGGGTCAGTAAATATCTTCAACAAAATTATAAAAGAAAACTTTCCTAACCTAAAGAAAGTGATCCCCATGAACATACAAGAAGCCTACAGAACACCAAATAGACTGAACCAGAAAAGAAATTCCTCCTGTCACATAATAATCAAAACACCAAATGCACTAAACAAAGAAAGAATTTAAAAGCAGTAAAAGAAAACGGTCAAGTAACATATAAAGGCAGACCTATCAGAATTACACCAGACTACTCACCAGGGACTATAAAAGCTAGAAGATCCTGGTCAGATGTCATACAGACCCTAAGAGAACACAAATGCCAGCCCAGGCTACTATATACAGCAAAACTCTCAATTACCATAGATAGATAAAACAAATTTACCCAATATCTTTCCACAAATCCAGCCCTACAAAGGATAATAGATGGAAAACACCAACACAAGGGGGGGAAACTACACCCTAGAAAAAGCAAGATAGTAATCTTTCAACAAACCCAAAAGAAGATGGCCACATAAACATAATTACACCTTTAACAACAAAAATAACAGGAAGCAACAAAACCAAGAGCTGCTTCTTTGAGAAAATCAAAAAGATTGATAAACCTTTAGCCAGACTAATCAGAGGGCACAGAGACAGTATCCAAATTAAAATCAGAAATAAAAAGGGAGATATAACAACAGAAACTTAGGAAATTCAAAAAATCTTCAGATCCTACTACAAAACTGGAAAATCTGGATAAAAGGGACAATTAGATGCTGAAAAAGCACTTGACAAAATTCAACATCCTGTCATGGTAAAAGTCTTAGAAAGATCAGGAATTCAATGCCCATACCTAAACATAGTAAAAGAAATAAACAGCAAATCAGTAGCCAACATCAAACTAAATGGAGAGAAACTTGAAGCAACCCCACTAAAATCAGGGACTAGACAAGGCTGCCCACTCTCTCCCTATCTACTCAATATAGTACTTAAAGTTCTAGCTAGAGCAATTAGACCACAAAAGGAGGCCAAAGGAATACAAATTGGAAGGAAGAAGTCAAAATATCACTATTTGCAGATGATAGGATAGTATACTTAAGTGACCACAAAAATTCCACAAGAGAACTCCTACAGCTGATGGATATAAAATTAACTCAAAAAATCAGTAGCCTTCCTATGCTCAAAGAATAAACGGACTGAGAAGGAAATTAGGGAAATGACACCCTTCACAATAGTCACAAACAATATAGAATATCTTGGTGTGACTCTAACCAAACAAGTAGATCTGTTTGACAAGAACTTCAAGTCTCTGAAGAAAGAAATTGAAGAAGACCTCAGAAGATGGAAAGATCTCCCATGCTCCTGGATTGGTAGGATTACCACAGTGAAAATGACCATCTTTTTGACTAGGTTACCTTTCTCAGGATTATATTTTCTAGTTCCATCCACTTGCCTAAGAATTTCATGAAGTCATTGGTTTTAATAGCTGAGGAGTACTTCACTGTGTAAATGTACCATAATTTCTGTATCCATTCCTCTGTTGAAGGACATCTGGGTTCTTTCGAGCTTCTGGCTATTATAAATAAGGGTGCTATGAACAGAGTGGAGCATGTGAACTTGTTATATGTTGGAGCATCTTTTGGGTATATGCCCAGGAGTGGTATACCTGGTCCTCAGGTAGTACTATGTTCAATTTTCTGAGGAACTACAAGACTGTTTTCCAGAATGGTTGTACCAACTTGCAATCCCACCAGCAATGGAAGAGTGTTCCTCTTTCTCCACATCCTCAACAGCATCTGCTGTCACCTGAGTTTTTGATCTTAGCCATTCTGACTGGTGTGAGGTGGAATCTCAGGGTTGTTTTGATTTGCATTTCCCTAATGACTAAAGATGTTGAACATTTTGTTAAGTACTTCAGGCATGCAAGATTCCTCAGTTGAGAATTCTGTTTAGATCCGTACACCATTTTTAATAGTGTTAATTGGTTCTGTGGAGTCTAACTTCTTGAGTTCTTTATGTATATTGGATATTAGCCCTCTATCAGATGTAAGATTGGGAAAGATCTTTTCCCAATCTGTTAGTTGCCATTTTGCCTTGCAGTGTCCTTTGTCTTACAGAAGCTTTGCAATTTTATGAGATTCCATTTGTTGATTCTTGATCTTAGAGCATAAGCCATTGGTGCTCTGTTCAGGAAATTTTCCCCTGTACCCATGTGTTCCAGGCTCTTCCCCACTTTCTCTTCTATTAGATTCAGTGTATCTGGTTTTATGTGGAGGTCCTTGATCCACTTCGATGTGAGCTTTGTACAAGGACATAAGAATGAATCAATTTGCATTCTTCTACATGGTGAACGCCAGTTGAAACAGCACCATTTGTTGAAAATGCTGTCTGTTTTCCACTGGATGGTTTTAGTTTCTTTGTCAAAGATCAAGTGACTCTAGATGTGTGGGTTCATTTCTGGGTGTTCAATTCTATTCCACTGATCTACCTGCCTGTCTCTGTACCAATACCATGCAGTTTTTATCATGATTGTTCTGTAATACAGCTTGAGGTCAGGGATGGTGATTCCCCCAAAAGTTCTTTTATTGTTGAGAATAATTTTTAATATCCTGGGTTTTTTGTTATTCTAAACTCACTGATAAGTGAATATTAGACAAAAAGCTCAGAATACCCATGATACAACTCACAGACCATATGAAGCTCAAGAAGAAAGAAGACCAAAATGTGGATGCTTCAGTCCTTCTTAGAACAGGGAACAAAACACTCATGGGAGGTAGAGTGTGGGAGGGACTTGGGAGGAATAGAGGAGGGGAAGAGGAAAAAGCGGGCAGGATCAGGTGTGGGAAGGGAAGGGGATGATATACCGAGAGTCAGGAAATTAAACAAAGGTGTGTAGCAATGGGGGATGGGGAAGTGGAGGTAGCCACCAAAAGTCCCAGTTGCCAGGAAAGCAAGAGGCTTTCAGAACCCAACAGGAATGACACTAGCGGAAATACCCAACAAAAGGGAGGGAGAACCTGAAGAGACCATATCCAGAGATTAGAAAAGGCCCCTGTTTGAGGCATGGGGCCACCTACTCATCTCCAAATTTTTAACCCAGAATTGCTCCTGTCTAAAGGAAATAAGGAGACAAAGTATGGAGCAGAGACTGAAGAAAAGGCCATCCAGAGACTGCCACACCTGGGGATCCATCCAATATACAGACACCAAACCCAGACCCTATTGAGATGCCAAGAAGTGTTTGCTGACAGGAGCCTAACACATCTGACTCCTGACGTCTCTGCCATAGCCTGACAAATGCAGATGTGGATGCTAAAAACTGACCGTTGGACTGAGCACGGGGATCCCAAGGAAGGAGTTAGAGAAAGGACTAAAGGAGCTGAAGGGGTTTGCAGCCCCATAGGAAGAACAACAATATCAACCAACTAGACCCTCCCCAGAGCTCCCAGAGAATAAACCACCAACCAAAGAGGTCGATGGAAGGAACCCATGGTTTCAGCTGCATATGTAGCAGAGGATGGCTTTATCTGGCATTAATGGGAGAAGAGGCCCTTGATCCTGTGAAGGCTTCATACCCCAGTGTAAGGGAACGCCAGGGCAGTGAGGTGGGACTGGGTGGGTGGGGGGGGAGCACCCTCATAGAAGCAGTGGGAGGGGTTGGGACAGAGTGGTTTTGGAGGGGAAACCAGGAAATGGGATAACATTTGAAATGTAAATGAATAAAATATTTGTTAAAAAAGAAGAAATGGGGGCAAAAAAGGGAGGCTGGAGAAATTGCTCATCAGTGAGGAGTACCAGCTGCTCTTCCAAAGGACCCTGATTCAATTCCCAGCACCTGCATGGAAGCTCACAGCTGTCTGTAATCCCAGTTCCTGGGTATATGGCACCCTCACACATACATACATGCAAGCAAAACACCAATGTACATTCAAATAAATAAATCTTTAAAAAATAAATTAAATAAAATAATATTCTCAAAAAAAGAAAGAAAATTGCCATCTTACCAAAAGAAATCTACAAATTCAATGCAATCCCATCAAAATTCCAACTCAAATCTTCAAAGACATGGAAACAACAATTCTCAACTTCATAAGGAAAAACAAAAAACATAGTATAGCCCAAACAATTCTCAACAATAAAAGAACTTCCAGGGGAATCACTATCCCTGACCTCAAGCTGTACTACAAAGTAATAGTGATAAAAAAAAAAAACCTTATGATATTGTTACAGAGACATACACATCAACCAGGAGAATAGAACAGAAGAATCAGAAGTAAACCCACACAACTATAGATACTTAATCTTTGACAGAGAAGCCAAAAACATACAGTGGGGGAAAAAAGAAAGCATCTTCAATAAATGGTGGTGGTTCATCTGGCAGTCTGTATGTAGGAGAATGAAAATAAATCCATATTTATCACCTTACACAAAGCCCAAGTTCACGTGGATCAAGGACCTCAAGATAAAACCAGATACACTGAAAATAATAGAAGAGAAAGTGGGAATCAGCCTCAAACTCAATGGCACGAGGGAAATTCCCTGAACAGAACACCAATGGGTCAGGCTCTAAGACCAACAATTGATAAATGGGGTCTCAAGAAACTGAAAAGCTTCTGTAAGGCAAAAGATACCATCAATAGAACAAAGTGGCTACCTACAAATTGGGAAAAGATCTTCACTAACCCTATATCTGACAGAGGTTAATATAAAGAACTCCAGAAGATAATCTCCAAAAAACCAAGTAACACAATTTAAAAATGACATACTAGCTAAACAAAGAATTCACAACAGAAGAATCTTGAATGGTGGAGAAGCTCTTAAAGAAATGTTGAAAGTCCTTAGTCATCAGAGAAATGCTAATCAAAATGACACTGAGATTCCACAGCACAAATCAGAATGGCTAAGATCAAAAAAAGTTCAAGTGACAGCACGTGCTGGTGAGGTTGTGGAGAAAGAGGAACACTCTTCCATTGCTTGTTTGATTGCAAACTCGTACAATCACTCTGGAAATCAATCTGGTGGTTCCTCAGAAATTTGGAAATAATTTTATCTGAAGACCCAGCTATACCACACTTGGGTATATATAACTAAAAGGCACCCCTCCATACCACAAGGACAAGTACTTCACCATGTTCATAGCAGCCTTATTTGTAATAGCTAGAAGCTACAAACCACCGAGATGTCCCTCAAAGGAAGAATGGATACAGAAAATGTGGTTAATTTATACAATAGGGTTTTATTCAGCTATTAAAAATGAGGACATCATGAATTTTGCTGGCAAATGGGTGGAACTAGAAAATATCATCCTGAGTGAGGTAATTCAGTCCCAAAAGAACACACATGGTATGTACTCCCTGATAAGTGGATATTATCGAGAAAGCACAGAATACCTAGGGTACAACACACAGACCATAAGAAGTGTAACATGCAGAAAGGCCCATGTGAGGACACTTCAATCCCACATAAAGGGGAGAAGGAAATAATCATGGGAGGCAGAGAGAGGGAGGGACCTGGGGGGCAGGGGGGAGGGGAAAGGGAATAGGGGAACAGGATCAGTTATGGGGGTAGGAACAGGAGAGAAGCCCACAGGGTCAATAAAATGAATGCAAAGAAGCAGTCTCGGAGTTGGGAGTTGGAGGACCCTCTAGAAACTACCAGAGACCTGGGAGGTGAGAGACTCTAAGGGCTCAGTGGGGTGACCTTAGCCAAAATGCCCAACATTGGGGAGAGTGAACTAGCAGAGTCCGCCTCCACTAGATAGACATGGCCTCCAAGCAGAGGAGTAGGGTTACTAAACCACAGTCAAAATTTCTGACCTAGAATTGTTCTTGTTTAAAAGAACTGCAGGGACAAAAATGGAGAAGAGACTAAGGGAAAGATGGTGCAGGGACCAGCACAACTTGGGATTCTGCTCATGAGGAGGCACCAAAGCCTGACACTGTTAATGATGCTATGATGTGCTTACAGATGGGAGCCTGGAATGGCTGTTTTCTGAGATGCCCTACCAACAACTGACTGAGACAGAAGCAGATACTTACACCCAACCATTGGACTGAAGTCAGAGACCCCTATGGTTGAATTAGGGGAAGGATTGGAAAAGCTGAAGGGGAGTAGGCCCCTTAGGAAGACCAGCAGTTTCAACTGACCCAGACCCCAGCGAGCTCCTAGAGACTGAGCCACCAACCAGGAGCATACACAGGCCAGTTCAAGACCCCTGGCATAAATATAGCAGAGGTGTGCCTGGTCAGGCCTCAGCGGAAGAAGATATACTTAATCCTTGAGAGACTTGAGGCCCTAGGGAAGGGGGTGTTGCAGGGGGAGCACCCTCTCAGAGGCAAGAGGGAAGAGGAATGGGATGAGGAACTGTGGAAGGGAGGACTGAGGGTGGGGCAATGACTGGAATGGAAATGACTAAAATAAAAACTCAAATTTTTAAAAGTAATTGATTAATTTTTTAAAAAATCTTCCCATGATAGACAAAACTGACAGATTCTAGTGGTAGCCCTAAGGTCTCCTCCAAAGAAGACAATGGGACACAAATGAGTCCACCTAAATTGGTTCAACACTAACCACTAGGCAAAGAACAGCACCATGCCTCACCCACTACCAGGACCCTGCTCTGAACATGCAACACACTTGAGAATTGATTGCCCTTCTTTGCTTTGCCAAGGTAGGAAAATCTCAAGAGTACCTCATCTACAGAAAGTCTCTTAGATCTTCTGGATCTAGCAATTAAAAACCAATGCTGCCCTGTGTGGCAATACTGCCAAAGACTGTTGTCCTCTGTCCCCAAAACCACCATGGAGGAGCCTAGAATAACCATCTAGATAAGTCTCTGTTATTTTGATACAGAAGCTATTTCTATTATACTTCTTGCTCATATTTGTCTCAAATGTCTAATGACACTGATAGCTAACTGTAGCTTTATCTGCTTAACAACAAAAAGCACCCAGCTCCCCCATCTTCTATGGCTTCAGCTTCCTGGTCAGGTCACTGCATACATAAAAATCAGGCCTTTCTTTTTTAAAAAACTAGTAGATCGAGAGAGAGAGAGAGAGAGAGAGAGAGAGAGAGAGAGAGAGAGAGATTTTCACTGTTTACTTTGCTAACAGGCAGAGTTTGCCTTACTGACTAGAAGAAATAAACTCATTAAACAGGTTTCAAGGTAACTTACTATTCCTTCCTTTAAACATGCACATGCACACACAGAGAAAAAAAATCTATTTGTTTTAATGACTGCTCTCAGCAATCAGCCACCAATGTCTAATAACAAATGATTGAATAAAAAATTAAGATTTATAAAAACTATGAAGGTCTAGGAAAATGAGTTAAAGAGCAAGTTATAAAGGTCTAAAACTAAGTTATATGGAGCTATTTAAAGCATAAATAAATGTTTCAAAACATCTAAAGGTATAAAAATTGAAATAAGTTATAAGAGTCTGAAAAATAATTTAAAACATGTTAATGCAAGTGAGAAATGTATAAAAAGTTTTCCAAAGGTTTCAAATTTCTTTCCCTCTCACCTTGCTATTTTCAGGGTAAGACTTCAAAAACTGATTATTGTCACAATAATCAATGGGATTCTGATGTTATTCTGGGTTTCGGTTTTGGTTTTTGATTTTGATTCTGATGTTATTAATCTAGTCCCGGTACAGCACTGACTGCTATTATCATAGTCCAAACTCAAAATTTAAAACTTCCTTTGGCTGTTTGGCTAAGTCTAAATATAGACTTAAAAGTATTTCTCGTTATTTTGAAAACATTTCTGTCCAGTCTGTAATATTCAGCATAGATAGAGAAAAGGGTATTCATCATTATTTTAACCTCCAAAAGTATTTGGGTCCCCAAACAGTTAATCTGTCTCACAGGCATGAGTGCGCTCCAGCTTTTTACAGATACTTGTTAACTGTTTTTCTGTTGTTTTTATTGTTTACAGTGAGGATTTCAATGCTGATTACAAACAATGGCAGTGCTCTTCTATCTAACATTTTTATCTCTTGGTAAGATTAAAAATTCACGTATACTTCAGGGAATCACAACTTTGATCCACCTGTTGCAAGTCAAACAGATACTAGATAAGTACGCTTGTCTGTGTCAGTCAGCAGCCTAAGCTTCCCTACCTACTGACTATTCCTGAAGATGAGCTATCTCCTCCCCCTAGTCTTGGGACTTCATCCACAGCCCCAACTACCAGGACCGCAGGCCTGCAACTTTCAAATACGTACCAAAGATAAAGTCTATATCCCTAGTCTATATCTGTCCCAGTAGATTTCCAATCAACTAAGGACTGTAAATTGCTCCAAACACACCAGACTCAGGTTATCCTTTAGAAACAATGAACCCTGATACTTGCTGAAAACAGGTACCCTGCCTTGGGAGCTCCACTCAGAACTGTACTGTCATGTCATATCTATTTGTTATGGTTAACTGCTTTTTGACTTCTGTAAATTTCTTATACAGATACACAAAGATTGTTTTGAGTCTTCTTCGCCCCTCATCTTGGCAAGGCTTTGCTTGTTTCCATAGATACTGACAGTATTTTGTGGCTTTTGCCTTTAATAAACCCCTGGTCATATCCCTACTTCATGACATGCCTGGGATTCAGATTTAAGGTTGTCTGTCAATCTGCCAGCTGTTAATCAATATTTTTCATAATAATTGGATTGAGTATATGGTCTTTTCCCAGGTGTCACAAACCCCATGTTCCTAGGTATTTATCATTCATGCATTAAAAACCACAGAAAGGAAACTAATCCCATTTACCATGTTCAGAGGCTTGATGATATTTTTAATATCCACTTGCAAAATATTTCCAACAATTGGTAAAGGACTGGGCCCAGGTGGAAGCTTTCCCTTGTCATGGTGCTGATTCCATAGGAAGAAAAGACTCAAACAAGAAAGGCAAATCCACAGGATGATGAAAAAA
>JAPYYD010005837.1:0-11709 GCA_028551405.1 Uromys caudimaculatus | reverse complement strand
ATAAAAGTAGATGAGTTTTGAAAATTAAACGAGACCTTGACAAAGAGCTTGCTTGGTCTCCTTCTTCTCTCTCTCACCCATTCTCTCCCACAGGTCATGGGGTCTCCTCGGGTTTCCCTCCAATAACTGGTCCCGCTGGTCGGGGCAAATGCTGTGACCCCTGAATTCTCCTTGGCCCTTGTCATGATTTCCCCCACTTGTGCAGTCATTTTACCTTTTCACGTGAGTGGAATGACCGTAGCAAGCAGCATCCAGGGTGATAGGTAGGAGAGGCATCATTTCTGTCTGTGTTGCTGCAGTCTTAGGTGAGACCTTCTAATCATTCGGCAAAGCACCTCTTGCTGGAAAATTGTCACTAGCAGCTTTGGTTTTGTGGATAGCAAGGCTATATGGACTTGACTGAAGTGTGTATGGAGAAAGTAGGTTCCTAGTAAAACCTGTCCATCAATGCTTCATGCACTTGCAGAGTTCTTGTGCTGGGCTGTGTGAGTCTAATGGCTACTTTCCTACCCCTGGTGCAGACAGACCCTTGACAAAACACCAAGAGGAAGAATTTATATTGGCTCACAGTTTGAGGGGATATGGTCCATCATGGCTGGGAGGGCAAGATGCAAGGTGACTCCATGGCCCTGGAAGTGTATGTCTGGGACCCTTTACTTCATGTTTTCCCCTTTAACCTCCTTTTCCCTTAGTCTGGAACCAGGGAGTGATACCACTTACATTTATGATAGGTCTTCTTTTCTAAGTCAATCCTCTCTGGAAATGCTACACAGACACATCCAGGAGTGTGTGTATACCTGGGTGATTCTAACTCTAGTCAAACTGGCCACGGAGATTCACCATCACAAATACTATGGGTCCCAACATCACTGTGCCCAGTCTTGGCAATTACTGTCATTCAGACCTCTTTGTGATACTGAAGTCAGATTGACCCAATAACAATGTGATGAAGAAAGGATTTAAAGTCACAACCAATCATTGAGGGAGGTCAGGGTGAAAACTCAAGGCAAGATCATGAATCAAAAGCCATAGAGGAAGTTTATTCTCTTCAGCTAACTTTCTAGTATAGCCCAGACCCACCTGTGTAAGAGTAGTGCTACCCACAGTGGACAGAGCCCTCCAAATCAATCCTTAGCCAAGACAACCCCTCACAGACATGGCCACAGGCCAGGGTAATCTGGGTAGACACTCAGTTGATATGCCCTCAGATGATTCTAGGCTGTTTCAAGCTGAGGGATGAAGCTAAGTAGGACATATGAACACCAAGAAAATGGAATGTGTTAGCTTCGCCCACATACCCAACCCCTCCGAGCAACGGGGAAGATAAACACACATGAGGAAGGTTGTGTGAGAAGAGCTTTCTCAAGCAACAACAACCCCCCTTAACAGCAACAACCAACAACTTTACTTCAAGAACTGAACTCTTAAATACAGTGAACAAAACAACCCAGAAAACACAAAACAAGTGTTGGAACTCAAGGAAATTGACCACAGGCGGGGATACTTCACCACTAATGAGGACCTGGCTCACCTGCTTAGGAAAAACAAAACTCCATCTGCCCTTTTGCAGAACTTCAGCCTCACAGGGTGTTTTCAATATTGTAGGCTATAGAGAAAAAAAACACAGCCAAGCACTGGGAGGCTAATCCAAGTAAGGAGGCTACAGGAATGTCCTCAGAAAAATCTTGCTGAGATGAGAAGATTGAAGCCTGATGCTAGCTAGAGGGCTAACTTGTCTCTAGGCAGAGATTTTCACATTTCTCACAACTTGTCACACCACCTTGCAGGAAAGACTGGAACCCAGACACTGTAAATTGAGAATGTATAGGGCCACACCTTGAGAAGCATTGATGAACTCTGCAGATCTCTTGCTTTCTTACTTCAACCTACACTTCTGTCTTAGTTGGGGTTTCTATTCCTACACAAAACATCATGACCAAGAAGCAAGTCGGGGAGGAAAAGATTTATTCAGCTTACACTTCCACATTGCTGTTCATCACCAAAGGAAGTCAGGACAGGAACTCACACAGAGCAGGAACTTGGAGGCAGGAGCTGATGTAGAGACCATGGAGGAGTGCTGCTTACTGTCTTGCTTCCCTTGGCTTTCTCAGCTTGCTTTCTTATAGAACTCAGAATCATCAGCCCAGGGATGGCACCACCCACAATGGGCTGGGCCTTTCCCCCCCTTGATCACAGCTGGATCTTATGGAGGCATTTCCTCAAGGGAGGCTCCTTTCTCTGTGATAACTCCAGATTATGTCAAGTTGACACACAAAACCAGCCAGTACAACCTCCTGCCTGGACCCTGAAGATGGGCTCATGAGGAGGGATCATGGGACTTCTTTGTTCCTCTTCCTGATTTGGCCACAATGAATAACCTCCTTTTGTGTTGCTTTTTACTATTACTTGCGAGTATAATGGGCTTAAGAGAGTGGGTGGCTTGATCTGTCTTGCTAGAGGGTTGACTGGACCCAGATCTGGCCCTGACTCCAATCAAAGTCCCACACATATGAGTCCCATGGAGCATTTAAGGGACAAGTGATGTGACTTCAGTCTGTTCTCCATGTGAGCAGGGGCTACCCAGAGCTGTGCCCATGTCTTGCCATCAACTTCCAGCATGGAGCCGTTGGTTTACTGGATTGTTTTCATCCTGGACTCTCCGGAGGGCATCAATCATAGCGTGCTGTTCACACTTACAGGCTATGCATTTATCACTGCTGGCACATGCCAGGTATCCCACATCAAGTATTGAATGGATCAGTGGCTGCAGTGTGTCAGGGAAAGCTTTGCAAAGAATGACTTAGAGCTTCTAGCCAGCCCATTTTTCATGTTTCTAAAGGAAGAAGGCCCCAGCTGCGATATTTTTTGAGTGCAGAGAAGCCTTCTCCCCACGACAGTGACGAGTATATTTGAGAAGTGCATGTTTGACTGTGATGTTCCAATTATGAAGAAGTGATAACAAGCAGGGACAATCATGCCACAGCCTTGCTTTCCTGTGGCTGCCCCTGATGAACCTCGGCTCCTGAGTACAGGGAGGCCAAGGGGGTGGGGGCAGGATGAAAGTCATGGTTGCATATCTGCAGAGTTGAAGTGCAGTGAAAACCTATGCAAAGTTAGCTACTAATTAAAAATGGTTTGTAAATGCCAAATGTGCTGCCCAGACAATGAATGAAGTTCTAATTGGGACAGAACAGGGTGGGCTGAACCCACAAGAATCAATTCCAAATGAAATAATTTACTGGGCTTTTCTTGCCCCTGACTCGTGAGAATGAAGGAAGTATTCCTTTCACCATTTAAATTTTTCCTCTAGTCTTACATTCCCCAAACACCCTACTGTGGGGGCAGAGCACAGTTATCTACTTACATGGGCACCTTTTTACACAGAATCAAGAGATTTTAGGAAGTGAATGTTTCTTAATCGACCATTAATACCATATTGTTCAAAAATAATGTTAGCACAATAAATTTCTTAAATGTAAAGTTTCTTGATTACATCTTTTTATTAAATCAAGTGTACCCGAAAATACTGAAATCGTACATGCAAATCAACTAAAAACACAAAAGCCTTAGAGCAGAATGAAGGTGAATTTTGATTTAGGAAAGACCTTCCAAAGCAAAAGACAAAAGAACTTAAAGGGAAAAATATTAATAAATTCAGCTGTTTTAAAATGCCATTTTAATCAAAACTCCACTCAAATGAAAAACCATGCATCAAATTATACAAAAGCAGCAGTAGGAAAAAGAAGGCCACAGAGGAAATTGTCCCAGTATGTCATTATGACCTTGAATACTCCATCACCTCTGCTTTCCACCTCCCCCCTGGGTCACAGCAATCTTATCCATCACCTCACAGTTCCAGGCAAGTCAACCATGATGGTGCCCAGTGTGTCCTTAACTTCCTTAGAATAGAGCGAGTGTTTGAGTCTGCTCCAGGGTCAGCCCTGCACCTGACCCGATGCTTCCCCAGTCTTCGTCTTCCTTGACTGAACACCCCTGCACAGGTCCAAAACCCCTCACCATAGCAAGCTCCTCACTTCCTCTTAGTTCTAGCAATCACACCCCATGCTGGACATAGCCAACCTCTTACTTCATTTTTGGACTTCAGCCTTGAGGTGACCTTTCACCTTGGAAAATGCTTTCCTTCCACATGCAATAGAAGGAACTTTTCTTTCCATGTAAATGTCTCCACCTTGAGGTGCCTTGCTTACCGTTACACCCTGCTCCCAGTCTGTCTACTCCATGGGACCACCAGCTCTGCAAGACTCATGTGCTCTGTTACTTGTTTGTTGTTTGTTTGACACTCTGCCTATGTGTTGGTTTGTATATGCTTAGCCCAAGGAGTGGCACGATTAGAAGGTATGGCCCTGTTGGACTGAAAGTGTCACTGTGGGTGTGGGCTTTATGACCCTTATCCTAACTGCCTAGAAGCCAGTATACTGCTAGCAGCCTTCAGATGGAGATTTAGAACTCTCAACTCCTTCTGTACCATGCCTGTCTGGATGCTGCCATGTTCCTGCCTTGATGATAATTGACTGAACCTCTGAATGTGTAAACCAATCCCACTTAAATGTTGTCATTTATAAGAGTTGCCTTGATCATGGTGTCTGTTCACAGCAGTAAAACCCCAACTAAGGCAGCCTACAATGTGAGACATTTTCTAGTGCATAGAGAATTTCCAGAACTTCTGAATGAACAGACGAAATGATCTTGCGAGTATGTGATACACATCAGCCATCATGACTACTATGGAAGCATGTATGTGTATTGTTTCATCTGACCCTCCTGGTTCCTTATCAGTGGAATACTGAGATGTGACATTTTACAGGTGTCCAGAGACTCACTCTATTCCACTGATAGTCATAAGCCTATTGTAGATCAATCTGAGCCTTAATCAATAAGCACATACTCTTAACCAGTAGATGTATCATATCTTTACATATATAAAACATACATAAGGATAAACATTCATACTTCTTTCTTTAAAAGATTTTCAAAATCTGCTTTTGTTCTGAGTGGAGCTGTGTGCTAGAATTAGAAGCATCTGACTTGGTCTCTGTCAATCAGTGCACAGAACACAGTGCCTGAAACAGGAAGTGGTCCTGTGTGTCCTTCACAGGCATACTTCTCTTAGTCAGGGTTTCTATTCCTGCACAAACATCATGACCAAGAAGCAAGTTAGGGAGGAATGGTATATTCAGCTTACACTTCCATGTTGCTGTTCATCACCAAAGGAAGTCAGGACTGGAACTCAAGCAGATCAGGAAGCAGGAGCTGATGCAGAGGCCATGGAGGGATGCTGCTTACTGGCTTGCTTCTCCTGGCTTGCTCAGCTTCCTTTCTTTTTTTTTATATTCTTTTTTTATTTAATACTTTATTCGCATTCAAATGTTTTCCCCTTTCCAGGTCTCCCCTTTGGAAACCCCCTATCCCATCCCTCCTCCCCCTGCCTCTATGAGGGTGCTTCCCCACCCACCCAGCCACTCCCATCTTCCTTCCCTGGCATTCTTCTATACTGGGGCATCTAACACTCTCAGATCCAAGGACCTCTCCTCCCACTGATGGCCAACAAGGCCTTCCTCCGCCACATATGTGGCCAGCACCATGGGCCCCTCCATATGCATTCTCTGGTTGGTGGTCCAGTCTCTGGGAGCACCGGGGGGCCTGACCAGTTGACACTGTTGCTCCCTCCCCATGGGGCTGCAAACTCCCTCAGTTTCTTCAGTCCCTTCTTCAACTCTTCCATCTGGGACCCCACGCTCAGTCCAACAGTTGCTGTGAATTGAATCATGGGTGTTCCGAACGTTTGGGCTAATATCTACTTATCAGTGGGTACATACCATGTTTGTTCTTTTGTGACTGAGTTACCTCGCTCAGGATGATATTTTCAAGTTCCATCCATTTGCCTGCGAATTTCATGAAGTCATTGTTTTTAATAGCTGAGTAGTACTCCATTGTGTAAATGTACCACATTTTCTGTATCCATTCCTCTGTTGAGGGACATCTGGGTTGTTTCCAGCTTTTGGCTATTAACTCCACCAGAGAACTGCTACAGCTGATAAACAACTTCAGCTTGCTTTCTTATAGAGCCCAAGACTACCAGCCCAGGGATGGCACCACCCACAAGGGGCCCTCCCCCCCTTGATTACTAATTGAGAAAATGCCTTACACCTGGTTCTCATGGAGGCCTTTCCTCAATGGAAGCTCCTTTCTCTGTGATAACTGCAGCTTGTGTCAAATTGACACAAAACCAGCCAGTACAATTCTCATACCACTTTCTTGAATGAAGGTTCCTAAGGACACACTCTGACCTGAAGATTGCTTTACCCACAGTATGTTGGGATGTTGGAGAGATGCAACACTGTCTATAAAGTGTCCCTCATTCCCTAGGGACACCTGGAGGAACATAGCGTAGTCACACCTCCTCGGGAACATGCTAGCTGTAATTCCAGGTAGGTGTGGTGGCAGAGAGATCTTTCCTATGAAGCTCTTTAAGCAGGATACACCTGGTGTTGCAGACTCAATGCCACGTGATTCCGAGTTGTTCCTTAACCTTGCATGTCTGTATTTGGAGATGGGGCTTTTAGGAAAGCCATTAAGATTCAGTGAACCAGAAGAGTGAGAGTGTTATCCAGTAGGATTGTACCTTTGAATACTAGTGGAATTTCTCTCTTTATGAATGGAGGAAAGTCTGCATGATGACACAACAAAATGGCAGTCATCTGTAAGGAGAATTCTCACTAGCAACCAGCCCCAGCACCAACTTGACCATGGCCTCTCTGGGCTTCAGAACTATAAGAAGTAAATTTCTACTTTTTAAGCACCTGGCCTATGGAACTCTATTATGACAGGCCAAGATGATTAAGATACCTTATTGGGTAGAGACTGCTGATGGCCAGCCTTGTGTTGTGTGGTAGCTTCTGGAATCCTGTCACTATCTGCTTTGCAGCCATGCAAGTAGAAACAAAATTTTCCTGACTAAGATAAGCCTGGCTATATGAATGATGTCATTCATGTTTTAGTGTATAGACTGTGGCACATTTGAGCCACTGCATCCAGTGATGCCCAGGAGGACCTGAAAATGCTGGCATCCTCAGATCTGTCCCTGATTTCCCATGAACACCCAATCATCGATATCCCCAGTCACTGAGTGGTAATTCTCAGATCTTCCTAGGGTCTGCCATGGAATGCCTCTAATGTGTTCCTTTAGAGTGCTAAACCTTGCCTCAATATGCAAAACAATTCCACTGTAGTTTAAGTAACAGTAGTCAGGATACAGTGAAACTCTAAAATGTGCCAGGCACTGTCTTAGGAATTCTCTACATACTATTTAAGCCTTCCGGCAGCTCCAATCCACCACCACAATTTAGGAAAAATAGCACACACCTGGGAAGTAGCAAGGAGCCAGATGCAAGAGACCTGAATACAGAGCCAAGTTTCTTGGGGCTGTGTACAAAGGGGGAAGGACAAAACAGATTTGTGGATATCCACGGGGCTCTCCGTTATCTTCCTGAGCTCCTTCATCTCTCTACACAGAAGTTGTGCTCTGGGATCTGTGGGTCGTGGTTCATCCCGTTAGGAAAGATTCAAGTAAAAGGATCCCAGAATTCAGGTTCAGTTCTTGGCATAGTCTTTCCACGGCCTTGACTGAGATTTTTGTCCTCAACCTCTCACTAAGAGGAGATGCCCAGTGATACCTTCCTGACCTGGATGCTGTGGTCATTAGATCACTGAGGCACTGAGGAACCTATACACTTGGGCATCCTGTTCACCCCCACATGCCAACACTGGCCATCAATATTCCAGATACCTCGTCTCATCACAAAGAAGAGAAATTTCTTGGAACCAGGAACTCTGGAGGGAGAACAGCAGGGGTGTGGGTAAGGGAGAGTGCTCACACATACATTTTGTTGCTCATGCTGCTAGCTGCGGGACTAAGGAACTCTATTCTCAACACTCATTTACACGTAACCTTGACAGCACAGCTTGCTTTGCCTGGAATCTTTTTCATCTACTCTCTACACAGTCCTATGATACGCTGTTAATAACCCTGTCACCATCAGAGGAGGAGAAGGGAATACATCCTGAAAGTTCTGATCCAGGATCCAAGCTCTGTTTACCAGAGCTCAAGTTTCCTAAGCCAGTCATCTGGGCCTGTTCTCGGGGATGCTGTGAGCAAGACAATGCTCAGAAATTACTGTCTGGTGCACACAGGCACACACATACACACACATGCACACACATACACACACACCTAACATATACACACACATACCACCACCACCACCACCACCACCATGGCAAATTAGATAGTTTAACTGGGGTAAGTGCACTGCCAGGAACTTAAAAAGCAATTCTACCTGTCTGCCCCAGAGCCTTCACATCCTCAGTAGGAGGGCTAAAAAGAGAAGCTGAAGAAAGGTAGGATCGATATTTTCAAGTTCAAATTCAGCTACCGTTGGCACTGTGGCCAGTACGCCTACTGAGCCATGTGGAGCAGCCATCTCAGAATAGAGCCATTGATTTTTACACTCCTGGAGAGTAGACAGCACCCCAGTTGCGGTTGCTACACATTAACGAAAATGTATGGATTTTTCTATTTTAAAAAGCCAGACACCTGGCATTGAAAACGTCACCAGACTGGCACACTCTGGCAAGAGCTGACAATAAATGTCCGATGCTTACGAGCTGACTAAGTGCTCAGAACTACAACCTGACACAATGCAACACATGAAAAAAAGCATTTCTCAAACAATGGGGTTTTAAACTTTGGTGCCATTTGCTTACACACACAAAAAAACTATCTTAATATATATCTTGTTCCTTTGTAAACTTAAAAACAAATAACTTTATTTGGATTAATTATCAATAACCAATAGAATTGCTCCAGCAATTCTACAGCAAATATCTATAATATAAACATCTGTATACATATTATAATATTATATACAAAATGTATATCTTCTACATAGGATGCTAACCAAGAGAGGGTAACTTATGTGCACAAGGAGAGGACTGTTTTCAGCCACCACTGATCACACAACCATCAGGGTATCCCACAGGCTGTGCCTGTGTGAACAACAGGTATTATGTCTACCACATGCTAGGTGAGAAGGCTGAAAAGTTGTATCTCATGTCCAAGGTCACACGGCTGCAGGGTACCCTTTAAACAAAGATCAGTTCTGCTAAACCCTTCTTTATCATACGCAGTGTTCTCCTTAGTGAACACTGGATTTTGCCCACACATGCCTGCCAAGATCTATACCTGACATTACTCAGATATTCATGAAGCATTAAGAACCCTCGAGGCAAAATGTTGTCTACTGTATTCTACGGACACTGGTGCAAAGACAGCAGTGTCACAGACCTTGATCTACTGAGCATGCCGTTTGGTAAGCAAAAAAAAATGGCAGAGAGGACAACATTGAGTGTGGGCTCAAAGTCATCCCCAAAGACACCTACTGTGACACTGTTCATCTAGGAGTTGGAACAGGCTTCCTGACAACGTGACATGTGAGGGGGTTTTAACACATTAGCAGAAAGGAAGAAGGAACATAGCTGCCAAAGAGGATGCAGAGGACATGCGGGTATGTCGAGGGGAAGCATGAACTTGTGCAGAAGGCCTGGACACCTGAATCATCACAGAACTGAAGACACACCTGGAGAACACAGAGAACAAGCTGACCGAGAGCACTAGGGACACACAAAACCCCACCACGGCAGGAAGGAGAGATGGGAAGCTGTAATGAGGAAGAACTTCCACTTACCTCAAAGACTGAACATGCTCCTGAATGCTGAGCAGGAAAAAAGAACTTCCCCTTCTCTCCCCAGAAATAATTTAGAAGTGAGACCAGGAGGGAAGGTCCTGTTCTCCTTCCAAGATGTGATGAGCAGTGTTGACTGTCAACCTGGTCTAGAATCACCGTGATTTGTGTCTCCGGGCTGGGCGCCATCTGTGGGTGCTATTTTGTGTTGGGAAGTGTTAGCATTTCTTCTAGGCTCCACCCCACAGTTACCTGGCAACAGCCAGATATGCCTGACTCAGTATAAAAGAGGCTGTCTGCTTCCGCCTTACTCTCTTACTCTCCTAGTCTCTTACCCTCTCTGTCCCTTCTCTCCTCACCCCCCTTTATATATGTTCATGCTCTCTCTCTCTCTCTCTCTCTCTCTCTCTCTCTCCCTCTCTCTCTCCACCCTCAACTCCCTCCCCATGCCCTAAATAAACTCTATTACCTCAGGGGGAAGGGATACCTCAGCATGGACCCGCAGAGGCACCCCCTTCCCCCACACCATACTGTGCCTCTACCAAACCTATTCCTGGCTTCCTTTTCTTTCTTTTTTTTTTTTTTTTTTTTTTTTTATAAAACACAACAGAAAGGCCCACTTACTGTGAGTGGCACCATTTCCTGACCGGAATCTGGACTGTAGAAAATGGAAGAAACAAGGTGAACAGCAGCTTGCCTTCATCTGTCTCTGCTTCCTGTTTGTGGGATGTGCTGTGACCAGCTGCTTTAAGCTCCGGCTTCATGAGGTGCTGTGCCCTAGATCTGCGAGACCTAATAAGCAAACCTAAGTTGTCAGAGCATTTTATGACAGACAAAGGAAAAAAGACTAAGATACAAGGTAAGTGAGTATCTCCCATCTGCCATTTGTGACTGTGGCAGTGGTTAACATTTGAGTAGCATTTCACACTTGACAGCACATTTGGACATTCTTCAGTTACCATAAACTTCCCCGGTTGTCCCATTAAACCTAAAAGAACAAACTTACTGATGCATTTTGTGGTGTGACATTTTGACTCACAGCAAGAGCAGACTGCATTGTCATTGCATTCACACTAAGTAAAGAGAACTAAAGGCTGCCCCTGCCACTGGTATCTTCAGTTACTATGAAAATGTGAGCTCAGACTCCACGTTAGTTGTAATAAAGCTGAGACACATGTGCCTACCCAATGTACTTGGAAAATGGAAGTTTTGTTATGGCCCAAACACATGCAAGGTCCTTAAAATCATTCTTGACAAAACAGTGTTCTAAAAATTCAAACTAGGCAGTACTCAGCAAAATAAACAAATGTAAACTAAACAAAGCAACAAATGTTCCTGGATCTTCCTTGCTGAAGGAAATTGCACTTTTAGGATTTAAAAATCTTGTCAGAGAAGCCTGCTTCTCCAAACACGGGCTCTGTGCGATAGAAAACAATTCACAAGTGTTGATTCAAAGGTCGCCCATGAAGGAGTTTGGGCTGCACTTGTTTGTTCATGTCTAACACAAGGCAAAAGTTATCAACCTCCAACACATACCTCTTTCTAAATCATTATCAAGGTGGCTTCCCAGACAGCCCTCCATGACAAAGGGAGATATGCAGAGAACAGAGATCTCTCTGGGCGACTGTTCAGTGATTTGACAATCCACGATAGGGTGCTGAGTCAGCAGCAATTCTAACAGCGATCTGTTGATTTCTTTTTTTTTTTTTTTTCTTTTTTTTTTTATTTATTTATTTATTTATTTATTTATTTTTTATTTACATTTCTGATGATTCCCCTTTTCTTTGGAAACCCCGTGTCCCCTCCCCCTCCCCGCCTCTGTGAGGGAATTCCTCCTCCCACCCACCCGCCCACCCATTCCCATATTCCCACCTTGACATTCCCTTTTACTGGGGCCACTAGCACCCTCAGGCCCAGAGTCCTCTCCTTTCTCCCTGGTGGCCATCGA
>JAPYYD010005836.1:0-11711 GCA_028551405.1 Uromys caudimaculatus | reverse complement strand
GCTTGCCAGTTGCCAACTCTTCTCAGAAAATAAAAGCACAGAAAGGAGAAGCTGCCCCCAATCTCACCTGGTAAGTGATGTCAGGCTTTGCAGGCTCAGCATTACCACCTCCGCTGAAGCCCCCAGTGACGGCGTGACCCAGGGTGTGCCCCACTGCAGAGCCCACAGCCACTCCAGCTGCAGTGGAAGCCATCTGCGCCATCAGGCCTGGCTGCCGGGGTGCAGCAGCAGGTGAGCCGACTGCAGATGGTGCAGCTGCTGCTGGAGGCTGAGCTGCAGGTGCTCTTCTGGGAGCAGCCCTCATCTGAGGGGCCCGGCTAGAGAAGGAAAAAAACTCATCAGTTCCCAGACACATGGCTTTGGAATTTACTGAAGAGACCAAACAGGCCAAGTTGGGTGGCACACACCTGTAATCCCAGCACTGAGAAGACAGAGACAGAAAGAAGCAGCAGGTCAACGACACCCTTAGCGACACAGTGACATATTTCTTCTTCTACAAGCTTTATTAGTTTATTGAGATTATAATAATTACACCATCTCCCCCTTCTCTATTGTCCCTCCAAACACCCATGCATATACCCCTCCTTGATTGTTAATTTCAAATTCATGGCCTCTTTTCTCATTGTTATTAAATACATACATGTGTATACATACACATTTCTAAATATCTGCCTCAGTGTGTATGCTACCTGCAGGAGTATGTTTTCAGGGCTGACCATTTGGTATTAAGTAACCAACTGGTGTGCTCTAGCCGGGGGAGACTGTTTCTCCTGCTCTGGGGGCAAGCCTTGTTCTCTTTTTGCTGGGCTGAGGACTCTGGCTTTCCACTGTACACTCTGAGGTTTCTATACTTATGCTTGTTCTTCTACACAGTCATTCTAAGGCCAGCCTGAGAATCAAAACCCCTGTTTCAAAACAAAACAAGAAGGAACCAACCCAAACAATATCTTTGATACTATGACTCCTACATCAGCCTCAACCAGTGCTGAGATTACCAGCTATTTGTCACCCGGCCTGGCTTAATTTTAAATCTTTTTATTTTATTGTATTTTATGTGCATGATTATTTGCCTGCATGTGGATCTGTGTACCACTTGCATTACAGAAGAGGGCTTAAGATCACCTGAAATTGGAGTTACAGATGGTGCTAAGCTGCCATGAGGAATCAAACCTGGGTCCTCAGAAAGATCAGTCAAAGCCTCTAACTGTAGAGCCAACTTTCCAGCCTCTTTTTTGTTGTTGTTGTTGTTGTTGTTTTTGGAGACAGGGTTTCTCTCTGTACACTTGGCTGTCCTGGAACTCACTCTGAAGACCAGGCTGTCTTGGAGGTCAGAGGTCCTCCACCCCTGCCTCCCGAGTGTCCCAGGAGCCTGTGCCACCACCTCCTGGCATCATTCTAAATCTTTAAACACCCATATCATACACATGCAAGAAGACTAGAGAAACTGTTTCTATTAGCTGTGTGTGTGTGTGTGTGTGTGTGTGTGTGTGTGTGTGTGTGTGTATGTGTGTGTGTATGTGTACATCTTTAATGTTTTGTTAAGGTTTTAACAACCAAGCACAAACTATTTTGTCTTTCTTTTGTAACTATTTTCATACTCCACATGGCTCACAGTGTCTTTAAAAGACAGTTATTCCAACACTTCATAAAATCATAGACTACTAAAAGTTAGAAAGGAACATAGAGAGATGGCTCAACCATCTTTCTGGGCTTCCACAGAGCCCATGTTCAGTTCCCGGCAGCTCTAAACCACTTGTGATGAAGTTCAGCTAGCTCTAGGCAATTCGACACCTCTGGCTGTTCAAAGCTGACACCCCCAGTTCCTTTACACATACCCACTCACAGACAATAAAGCTGGAAAGATCCTCAGAGGCTTTATTTATTCCAATAGTAAACAGCTACTTTGTGTACTAGAGTATTTCAGGCCACAGGAGGCAGAGGCAGGTGAACCTCTGTAAATTCAAGGCTATCCCTGACTACTTAGTTCCAGGACAGCAAGAACTCCAGAGTGAGCAAACAGCTTTCATTTTATTCCTCTATCAGTATCAAATAAAATTAAGCCCCTTCACAGGGCTTGCCAAAGGCCAAATTTACAAAATTACAATTATGATGTAGCATTAAAATTTTTTTTTAATGATCAAGGGTCACTGTATTAAAGGGTCGCAGCATTAGAAAAGTTGAGACCTATTGCAATAGCATGTTTACAACTAAGTGTTAGCTCTCCTGGACCCTAATGGTGGAAGTAAACTTAAATTCTCGGCCCTCCACACACAAATAACGGGTACTTTTCTTTTCTTTTTCTTTTTCTAAAGACCTTTAAACCCTGTATTCCCAGCTCTGGAGAAGCAGAGTCAGGAAAATTAAGGAAGGCCAGACAGGTCTATATGAAGTTAAAGTCTATCCTCAAAAACACAGTAAGAAAAAAACAAACAAACAAAAAACACCCTCAAGAGCTTGACACCTATCATTTATTCTTTCTCCGCCTCTTCGTAGACTACGCCCTCTAAGGCCCTTTCCCCCAACCAGTCTAGGGAAAAGGTCACGTTTCAGAGTCCTCTCCCGGAGTGCACTGAATGTGTCCCCATTCTCGGGGAGTCCTCCCCAGTAGCGGATCCCTTCCCGACTGCTCGATCCCTGTCACCACCGGTCGCCTTAGCAGTCCTCAAGCTACAGAAACCTCTCCCTGGTTGCCCACGCTCAGTCCCCAGTCCAGAGAGTATTACCCAGCCAGAGGGGCCACCCGGGAAGTGCGGCTTCGGCTTCCACGTGGCATCCTCGGTGACTTTAAGTTCAGTGTCCAGACACAACAAACTCGGAAACGCCCACGGGCGTACAGCCAGGAGGGAGGCAGGTGGAAGGCGGGGCCTACGCTCGTAGCCAATCAGAGCTAAGGAGGAGCACGGGCGCTGAAGGTCATTGGACGAACAAGACATCAGTAACGGGTAATGTCGTGCCGCTGCGTCCTACGCCGGGAAGTTGCTTGGCGACGGGGCGCTGTAGCTAACCGGAAGTTCCTGAGGTTGTTCTCTCAAATCGTGTCCTTCGATTCTGGGATGTATGGTCAGGTTTTTTTCTTAAGATGGACGACTGGCTTCCTCCACTGTCCTTTGATTTTGAGATCCTTCTGCCTCAGCATCTCAAGTGAACTGGATTGGGAGTTTACCCGCATGTGCTGCCACGTCCACTGTGTTAATGCCTGTTAAGCCTGAAAATTGAGTGGAGAAAGACTAAGTTCACGATTGTCTAATCAAAAGCAAGCTTTATTTTAGAGGTGCATCCGGTACTGGATATCCGGCTGTCTCATCCTAAATTGGGATTTTAGAGAATAGGCCCTTACTGGCCTTTTGGGGTTCCTTTTATGGAGGAAAGATAAAAGATTAATAGAAAACAGCTGTAAGCATGTTTACAGGGCCCAGAGTATTGACTGTTAGAGACTGTTAGAAAAATACAATGAAACAGGAAGGCAAGGCTGTACATCATATAAATGAGGTCACTTTTTTTTTTTCAGATTACATCAGATTTAAGAAACAGAAACTTAAAATAGAAACCTAGTTTTGTAAAGTATAGGGGCTTAACATACTGGGTTCCTTAATTTGCAAGGTATGGGTACTTAATACAATGTGGTATATGGATTTGACACAATGTACCTCTTGATTTGCAGTGTATGATGCTCTGTTTTGTTCTCATAGTGTCATCATGGCCTGTTTAACCTTTCAAATCTTTGACAAGAGAGCAAGTATTGATTGATGTTGTAGTCAGGTGAACAGGATTCTGGTATTAAATATCTGGAGGGTGATAAGGGTAATACTGCACTGAAAACACAGAGCTCAAATATTATGATTAATAGAACCATCAGGGGGCCAATGAAGAGAGAGAACCATCTTAGCCAGGAGGGCCAATCAACCTGTGCCTTGGAGATATTTCTCAATGTAAGTTATTGATCTGGTTATTGATGGTGTTGGAGAAATCTGATATGTTAATACACCTCAGGGAATTTTTGACATTCAAAATTATTTTTGAGCAATAGAAAGACTATGATACCTCTAATTTGTAGGATTGTCATTTTTTTTTCTTTTAAATAAATGAACCCATAGGGCCCATTCTTTTTTTTTTTTTTTTTAAAGATTTATTTATATTTTATTTATATGAATACACTGCAGCTGTCTTCAGACACACACCAGAAGAGGGCATCTGATCCCATTACAGATGATTGTGAGCCACCATGTGGTTGCTGGGAATTGAACTTAGGACCTCTGGAAGAGCAGTCAGTGCTCTTAACTGCTGAGCCATCTCTCCAACCCTATGTGTGACTTCGATTCCTTCTAGGTTTTTTGTTTTTGTTTTGTTTTTTGTTTTGCAGGAACCCAGGAATTGAAGGCTTCCCTTTGACACACAAGGGGATATTTGATGCTAGGTGTCAGCTTGATATCAAATCAATTATCGATAGACAGTAGCAGTGTAGACATATTAACTTCAATGGAAGTGACCAAGAGACCTGTTTTCCCTTTTTAATCTCAATATATTCGTAATTTCCATTATTGGATTTTGTCAAAGAATAGTTAATCATGCTTAGGTCTGTATGGTTGCCCTGGGATTGGTCAGTCAAATTAGTCCATCCCACTTGCCCTCCTTCCATTTGGGTAAAAACATTTTGCTGTCCTTCCTTCAGAAAATATTGGGACCTGGCAGGTGGGACCAGTCCCTGGCCTTACAAAGTAATATTAAGCTATTTCCTATAACAGGTATACCTTCTATTCCCCCAGTAAAACGAGAGTCAGGATCAGAGTCTAAGGCAAACTGGAGCAGAATTGTTAACCAAAAGACAATCATAGCAACAGTCAACAGCAGCTACAAAGAAGTAGAAACAATCTTAAGTCTCAGAAATCTTAACTATTAATGGGCCACATTCAGTCACTGTCTACCTCCTTTATTCTTCTGTCTTTTTTTCTTTTCTTTCTTTGTTTCTTTGTTTCTTTCTTTGTTTCTTTGTTTGTTTGTTTGTTTGTTTCTTTCTTTCTTTCTTTCTTTCTTTCTTTCTTTCTTTCTTTCTTTCTCTTTCTTTTTTGTTTGTTTTTGGAGTCAGGGTTTCTCTGTGTAGCCCTGGTTGTCCGGGAACTTGCTCTGTAGACCAGCCTGGCCTCCAACTCAGAAATCCACCTGCCTCTGCCTCCCAAGTGCTGGGATTGAAGGTGTGCACCACTATGACTAGGCTTTCCTTTTTTTTTACTTACAAAAGTCAGAGGAGGAATATGCAAGCACGTTCTCTCCTACCATGCCTGTGAGAAGGTCAAACTCAGGCCCTAGGCCTTAGCAGTAAACTTCATCTCACTGACAACCCTTACGACATTTTTAGACACTTGCTTAAATAGTTTAATAAACTATCACATGCTGTTGAGCAAATCACAGCCCAATCATCTTCCCCTGTGTAGGAGGAGTTTTGCCAGTGTAGTGGCAGCTGAACTTCAGTTAGTTGGACTTACGTGTTGACGTGGAAATTCCTGGTTCCTTTGGAGATTCAGTTGTGTCTGTCGTGTGATGTTTTTCTGGAAACCGTCTTATGAGAAGATGTTTTTGGTGAAGCAGACACATGGGAGGGTGTTTTGCTGAGAACAGACATGTGGTGTTTTTCTGGAAACAGCCTGGGAAAAGAACATGATGTTTTGCTAGAGCAGATGCTTGAGGGAACATGTGCTGTTTGAAAAGGGTATAAATATAACCCAATGGACAGTGGACGACAGTGTCTTGGTTCACCTTGCCACTTTTTGCTGATCATCATTTGTCGTGATTTCATAGACAGAAACGCACCAAAGAACTTCTGGTGATGCTCCAACAGCTTCTTGATGCTTCTGCAGACTAGGGCCGATTGGCAGAGCCTCTCAGTTTCTTCTGCATCAAACTGTCATTGCTGATTCATGAATGGTGTTTGCAAGTGGATCAAGCTACCACTGCTGACATCTATGAACTGAACTGCTGAGTCACCCTAAAGAACTATTTCTAAACAGGTTTGCATTCTCTTTTGCCCTGTTAATCTTTCCTTTCCACTAACTCTGGTGGGTGGTGGGCTAGAAGGGACCTTAAAGCATTTAAATACACTTATTAAAGTAAAGTTTTGAAAAATATAAGCCTACAACGTGTGATCTATGCATATGTGCACAGACTTTTTTCATGTATAGCATCTTCAGTTGCTTCTCTATTTTATATTTTTAGGATTAAAAAAAATAAATTTTGAAATTACGTGTGGAGAGTTATGCCTTTATTTCCAGGACTCAGGAGGCAGAGGCAGGCATATCGCTGAAGCTGACATGGGCCATAGAGCAAGTTCCAGGACAGCCAGGGCTACACAGAGAAATCCTCTTTTAGAAAAAAAAAATACATTGTGTGTGTGTGTGTGTGTGTGTGTGTGTGTGTGTGTGTGTGTGTGTGTGAGAGAGAGAGAGAGAGAGAGAGAGAGAGAGAGAGAGAGAGAGAGAGAGAGAGAGAGAGAGAGTTGTGCTGGGAATGGAACTCTGGTTTCCTTGGGTCCTCTGCAAGCACAGTTCGTGCTATTTGGTTTTAAGATTTATTTATTTTTATGTGCATTGGTGTTTTGCCTGCAATTATGTCTGTGTGGTGGTGCCAGATTCCCTGGAACTGGAATTACAGACATTTATACACTGCCATGTGGGTGCTGGGAATTGAACCCAAGACCTCTGGAAAAGTAGTCAGTGCTCTTAACTGCAGAGCCATCTCTCCAGCCACTCCACAGTATTTTCTGAGACAGGACTTCTCAATGGGAGATGGAGCTCTCCATTCAGAGACTGGCTAGCCAGAACCCCCAGGATCTGTCTCTCTGCCCCCAGCACTAGAGTTACAGATACATGCCACTATGCCTAGCTTTTATACAGTTCTCCGGATATGAACTTGGGTCCTTATGCTTACAAAGGTGAGCCATCTCCCCAGGCCCTGAACTCCAGTTTGGATGAGAAGGAAAATGGAGTTGAACCAATCACATCAGCACATGCAGGTGGTGTGCTTAAGTAAAGTCACCCAGGCAATGGGAGAGCGTGGGCTCCAGTGACTTCATCCCTCACAGGGAGGGAGGACCTGGATGGGTGGATACAGTGCTCTTTCCACAGCACTGTGCAAGGGAACTGAGCTCACTGTCCTCCCCCCATGAAACAGCAGAGTAGAGTGACCCTGGTTTTCCTCTAGACAGACAGGAGCACCTGCCTTGGGACAGGCTGATAAATCTTAACCTTCATTGTCCTTGTCAGGGAAAGTTCCCCAAGGGTGACAGAGCTGAAGATGGTTTTCATGGACTGTCACCAGTGAATGCCTCCCCCCCCACAGAACAACTATGGTGAGACCTCCTTTCATACACAGTGCCTGACATGATGGCAGAGGAAAACTTTTCCCCGATCCTCCCCAGGGCATTTGGGAGGAGGAGAGAGTCCCCTGCTTCTCCATG
Source organism: Uromys caudimaculatus (assembly GCA_028551405.1). NCBI lineage: Eukaryota > Metazoa > Chordata > Mammalia > Rodentia > Muridae > Uromys > Uromys caudimaculatus. The sequence continues at coordinate 4,264 of JAPYYD010005836.1, read as the reverse complement.
ATGGCCAACTGTTCTGGTGTAGGACTATATGACCTCATGGGCAATGTGTGGGAATGGTCTTCAACCACATACCAGGACATGAGTGTTCTCCAGGAAGCATCATGGATAGACACAGCAGATGGCTCTGCCAATCACTGAACTCAGGTCAACAACAGCCTCTGTGGTGACAGCTTATGGGGCCACAAGCCTCTGTGGCCACAGTTGAGGTGACGTCTAGATTCAGTAAATCTCAACTTTCCTAATGGTGCAACCCTTTATAATACAGTTCTGGATACTGGAATGCAGACATCTCTACATTTGGGCAGTCTTACCTAGAAAAGAGCAGTGTCTCTGTTCTTAAATCAGTGTCTGAAACCCACAGTTTGAGAACCTTAGCTTTAGAGGCATATGCAGATGGGCTTAATGGCAATTATTAAGTGGGTGGTCTTTTATTATGGAAATCGCACCTAATTGAAGGCAAGCCTTGGTGAATAAATAATAGAAAAATTCTCAGCAAAGAAACTTGAATTACGTACAGAATTTTATTTTTCATAGTTTCTTTTTTTGTTGTTGTTGTTGTGGGTTTTTTTGTTTTGTTTTGGTTTGGTTTTCCGAGACAGGGTTTTTTTTCTCTGTGTAGCCCTGGCTGTCCTGGAACTCACTCTGTAGACCAGGCGGCTTTGAACTCAGAAATCCACCTGCCTCTGCTGGGATTAAAGGTGTGCGCCACCATTGCCCAGCTTTTTCATAGTTTCTAATAAGCCGGGTTAGTACACTATCTTCCAGACTTGTTGGAAGCAGTGCTCCGTTAGCTAAATTCTACTTGTGTAATTTAATATTTCCAAGCACGTTTATTAGTAAGTCCTTTATAACAGAAAATTTACGAGTTTTTCCTGCATGCCCAGTACTAGCGACTGAGACATGAGAACAGTGAGATCCAGGCCAACATCCGTTACCTGAGGCATTGTCCCAAAACAAAACAGAGAAAGGGGTAAGTAAACAGCCCAAGAGCAGACGCCAGTAAACCCCTAATCCAGTTTTCTTGAGAGGCTGAGGCAGGAGAAATTGAAAATCAAGGCCAGCCAGGAAGTGGAGGAAGCCAGACGGCCATAGGAAGCAAAAACCTAATGTCTACTATTGAATTGGAGGACATGATTTGAGAGTGCAAACCCAAGAACTTCCGGTTAGCCTCAACAACTCCTCGCCAACCTCGTGACTTCCGGGCGTAGGACGCTGAGACGCTTAAGCCCTTGCCCGTTACTGACGTCTTCTTCTTCCAATAACCTTTAGCGCCGGTGATTCTCCTGGGTTCTGATTGGCTGCCCGGTGAGGTACTGCCTCCAGTCTTCCTTTCTCCTTGGTAGAAATTGCTGGACGCTTCTGGGTGTTTCACGATTTGTCTTTGAACGCTAGGACTACGAGTGTTTACGATGCCGCGTGGAAGCCGAAGCCGCACTTCCCGGGTGACTCCTCCGGCCAGGTGAAACCCTCTGGGCTGGAAACCGAGCGCGGGCAGCCAGGGCGAGATTCCGTAGCTTGAGGGCTGCTAAGGCGACCGGTGGTGACAGGGATCGAGCAGTCGGGAAGAGATAGGCTACTGGGGAAGGACTCCCCGAGAATGGGGACACATTCAGTGCACTCCGGGAGAGGACTCTGAAACGTGACCTTTTCCCTAGACTGGTTGGGGGAAAGGGCCTTAGAGGGCGTAGTCTAGGAAGAGGCGGGGAAAGAAAGATAAATGTGAAACTCTTGGGGGGGGGGGGGTTTCAGGCTCTCAGGCTAGCCTTGAACATAGGCCTGTCTGGCCTTCCCTTGATTTTTCTGACTCCACTTTCCTAGGGCTAGGACTACAGGCTTTAATGATCGTTTTTAAAAAAACAAAGCAAAAAGGGGGAAAAAATTACCGGTTGTGTGTGGAGGGCCGAGAATTTAGAGTTCTCGCCTTGCACCACTTGGATCCAAGATGTCTACCGTTTTGTGGTAAACGATCTATTGAGACAACTTGCCAGCCTACGTAAAAACGAATAGGAAATTGTTGAAAGCATCCAGATTCCGGAGGTCCCACTTTGGGGTAATGAAATCGTAGAAAACTAAAAATTGTGGTAATACTGGGAGTGAACCTCGGACTGCATGTCGAAGCAGATGCCTCATCTGCCACCAAGTCCCTTGTTTCTCTTTCTCTCCGAAGGTACTAGTTCAAGGCTACCCATAGAGAGACTCCTGTCCAAAAACCGAGAGTTAGTCAAAGTTGCAGTTCAGGCAGGTCACTTTCCCTAGCTTTTTCTTTTTGGACTGGGTTGGTGATTTGTTGTTCCCTTGAAAGGGTGTTTCTCAGTGGCCCTGACTGGCCTGGAACTTAAAGAGGCCACCTGCCTCAGCTTCTTGAGGATTGGGATTAAAGGTGTGGGCCACCAACCTGGAACACAAAAGAGGCCACCTGTCTGTGCCTCCTGAGGACTGGAATTAAAAGTGTGTGCCGCCGCCACACCTTACCCAAGGGACTTAACCCTTTCTACCTGGGTAAATGAAAGGCCTTGCACTATATTCCTAACATCGTCTCATGACTTTTTAGATTTTGTTGACTTGTGACTGTCTTTCTCCATTGTCAACACTAGTCCTAAATCCTTCTAAATGGTCTTGTTCACTAACTGAATAGCTGGGACTGCCGGTATATTTATCCCAGTGTGTGCTGGAGAACCTTGGTGCCTGTGTGAAGGTCCAAGGGCACCTAGTGGGAGTTGGTTGTTTCTTTCCGCCAGGTGGGATCCAGGAGTCAACCTCAGGGTGTCAAGCATCCTTATACAGTTAGTCCTTTCACCAGCCTCCTGCTCCCCCTCCACCCCATCCACACCTCTAGCCCGAAATCTTAATTCAGATGTCCACTAGGTTAGTCCTTGATTGTCCTAAATTTTTTTTAAAGATTTATTTATTTATATGAATACATTGTAGCTGTCTTTAGACACATCAGAAGAGGTCATCAGATCCTATTGTATTGTAGATGGTTGTGAGCCACCATGTGGATGCTGGGAATTGAACTCAGGACCTCTGGAAGAGCAGTCAGTGCTCTTAACCACTGAGCCATCTCTACAGCGATTGTCCTAAATTTTTAATACTCCATGATAACGCCTGTCTGATATTTCTGATACTGATAGACTACTAAAATGAAAGCTGTTTGCTCATTCTGTAACTGGTAATATCTTGGAGCTCAGAGAAGTCCAACTGTCATTTAAATAAACCCTTCAGGGATCTTTTTAACTTTAATTGTCCCTGAGTGGATATATGCAAATGAACGGGCTCCTGAGCCCGGGAAAGCCTGAGGTGGCTTTCCTGATGGCTCGGGCCGGGGTTTCCGCCTGATCGCTTCCTGAGTGTTGTGGTTAAAGTGTGCACTACCACGCCCAGCCTTGCTCATAATCTTGAGACAAGGGTATTGATTCTTAGGTTAGCTTTAAAATTGCTGTATAGAGCAAGGATGATAGTAGATAATGCCAAACTGTACAGGAACAGCCCACAAGACCTCAACCCTACAGAAAGAATACAGCAGCTAAGGAGTGCTGACAGCAGTGGTCAGCCCTGAAAACATAACACATACAAGTAATGTACTGACTGGCAGGTTATATTTAGAAATGTGTGTGTGTACACATGTATGCATCTAATAAAAATAGTGAAAACAGAGGCTATAAATTTGAGAATAAATCAAGGGAGGGTATGTGAAGGGGGTTAAAGTGGCAATAAGTCACTGTATGGCTGAAGATGGTCCTGACCTGGGCCTTCAGGTGTGTGCCTCTGAACCTGGCCGGTTTGGTCTCTTCAGTAAATTCCAAAGCCATGTGTCTGGGAACTGATGAGTTTTTTTCCTTCTCTAGCCGGGCCCCTCAGATGAGGGCTGCTCCCAGAAGAGCACCTGCAGCTCAGCCTCCAGCAGCAGCTGCACCATCTGCAGTCGGCTCACCTGCTGCTGCACCCCGGCAGCCAGGCCTGATGGCACAGATGGCTTCCACTGCAGCTGGAGTGGCTGTGGGCTCTGCAGTGGGGCACACCCTGGGTCACGCCATCACTGGGGGCTTCAGCGGAGGTGGTAATGCCGAGCCTGCAAAGCCTGACATCACTTACCAGGTGAGATTGGGGGCAGCTTCTCCTTTCTGTGCTTTTATTTTCTGAGAAGAGTTGGCAACTGGCAAGCTTCTTTTATGAATAAGCATTTACTCTGATACCATGAGGACCTGAGTTCAAATCCCCTGAACCCACAGTCAGGGATAGCCATACATAGCTTATGTACATACAT
>JAPYYD010005835.1:0-11711 GCA_028551405.1 Uromys caudimaculatus | reverse complement strand
AAAATTTTATGCACAATTTATACTTTGGTACTTGTTGGTAAACTGTTCATTAGAAGTACTATATTGATTTGTACTGTTATATGGAACATTTCTCTAAAATTCTCTAACAATTAAATTTTATTATAAAAAAAAGAAAATAGGCTGAGATGTTTGTACTACTGGCTCTGATGTATAAAATCTTAGGGAACAATTTGAAGTTTAGAAAAGCACACTCTTATTAGTTAAGCTACAAACCCTTTATGGTCAGGGAACAAGAACAAAGGCAGCACTGGCTGACGTGACTCTCACTGAGGCTGGACTGGTGATAATTGATTTCTTATGCCCATTTTGCCCTCATCTTCCTGATATGATTTAATAAGAATTGCTGGTGAGTAGATATGCATTCTGAGGATTTAAGGTAGATATGACTGATTTTTATATAAAATTTAGATTTGTGATTCTTTTAAGATTCTTATGAGAGTACTTTTAAAGATAAATAATAAATTAATTACTCCTTTCTTTGTAAACACACACAGCTGCCTTCCAGTAAGAGAAACTGGGTGAGAAAACTACCTTGCTTGCTTACACTTTGTTAATCTATAAAAAGTTGCTTAGTTACAAATGTATGTGGGTTTGGGGGAATAATTTGTTTTCTTTACCTATACTATGTAATGCTATTTTTTTGTAAATGTATTGAGGAACAAGCTGTTTTTTCACAATCATTTACTAGAAGAAAACTAAAACATAATCACATTGTAATTTTATACTGCTTGGAAGATTTTGCTGGGATATATAAGCTATGGCAGAAAGAGAACTGGAACATTGTTCCTTCCATTCAAAAAAAAAAAAAAAAAGAGCCTCTGGGACAGCTAATAAGCTATTGTTTCATTGCATCTTCCTTTCCTACACTGAAGTTCCCGGCATCACTAAGTTGAAACCAACAGCAAGAATACTGAATAAGAAAACAAATGATTAGCTAACAACAAACCAATGTATCACATATTACTTGGATCACATTATAAAGTTACGAAAATTGCTATAATAATTCTATCTGCAAGGAAACTGAGGTTCAGAAAATCATTGAGCACTTTGTCCCAGAGACTGGAATCCCATCCTCTGCATAGTGATACACCTGCGGAGGGCAGGCTCCACTAACGCAGAAAAAAGACGCTTTCCAAATAACTGAAGATACACTTACTTTTAAGCAAGAAACTCTTTAAATCATTATACTTATCCAAAGTTGCTTTCCCTTTCTGAAATTTTTTTCATTTATTTTTGATATGTTATTTCAAAATTAAATTGAATTCACATATTTTTTTGACTCAGCTATTTTAGATGATAACATTCTATAAACCACAGCAGAGAGATACGGAGCGTTTGGAAGGAACTTCATTATTTTCCATTTTCTTATCTGATGTAGTATTTTGAGGTGTATATCATTGCCAGAATTTAAGCACTCCAGAACATCAACAGTATATCTGATTTATGGTGACTGAATGAGCAATGTTCTCCATAGGCTCAGGTAGTTGAGTACATGGTCCCAGTTGGCAATGCTCTTTGGGGAGGTCGTAGAACATTTGGGACATGGAGTCTTGTTAGAGGAAGTAGTTTACTAGGGTGGACTTTGAAAGTGTATGATTTCCCTCACTTCCAGATTGTTCTGAGTGTGGGTTTAAATCTGAAGATGTCATCTCTTAGCTTCCTTCTCTAGCTGACTGCTGTCACATATTCACTACCATTAAGTACTTTCCTTCTGGAACCATTGCCAAAGAAACTCTTCTTTCTATAGGTTGTCTCGCTTTGTTATTTAATCAAAGCAACAGGAATGTAACTAATTGAAATGAATACCAGAAAGTAGGCTATAGCCATGAACAACATGAAAATATTGGGATTTTTGGAGGAATGTGGACTAGAAAAGAAGTTGAATGCTGTAAAGAAAGATTAATGTGCCCTGGTAGGAGGAATGCAGAAGATAGTACTGCTGAGAGAAGTTTAGACAGCCGAGAGCTGCCTCAAGGAGTTTTAGAAAGGAACAATCTTAGTAACCAGTTGATAATGGCAACTAGATGCCATTTTGTGATAGTGGACAAATAGTCTGGCTGTTATCTGCCCATATCCTGAGAACTTGCCTGAGACTAAATTAAAAGGCAAAGAACTAATTTCTTTGGTAGAATAAATTTCAAGAGACCATAACATACAATTGATAGTAAAGTTATTATCGATAATTCTTATGCAGAGCAAACAAGGCAGAAATCAATACAAAATATATAGTTTGGAAAGAAGGGGTTCTAGAAAGCCTCATTTTCAACCAAAGCACGTGCTTACCGGGAATCTGTAATTGCTTAAGATTTGTTCAAGAAAAGCCTTCTGCTCTGCTCTGGATCAATGGAAAGAGTGACCTCGGGGCAATAACCTACCCAGCTAAGCTGCCAATGGATGAGAATAGGTCTGAAGCATTTCCTGCTCCTAAAAAGCAGAACATAAAAAGTTTCTGAAAATTCCGTCCAAGTACGTGCAGGTCTAACCCAAAATGGCAGTCTAATTTGTCAGCACTGTGTACATGGGACTGGCTTGCAAGGTCTGAAAGAGACAAGAGTAAGGAGAAACAGATTAGGACTGTTAGTAATGGGACCTTTGAAGTGGAAGTAACCATTCTGTGTTGTATTTTGTGTTGTAACCATTAGTCTAGGGAGAAAATTAGTAGAAACCAGTAGTTTGGTTGAGAAATAATCCCAATAGTCTTAGGTATTTGATTTGGTGGTCTTATTTGAGCAAGGTGTGGGATGTTTGAAATGTGGAACCTTGAATCACTTGTGTAGACTCCGAGAGTTTATAGCCTCATTGCACTTCCAGTTGACTCTCTCTACTTTTTGCTCATAGTTGGCTCTCATTTGAAGACATGATTTCTCAACTTGATTCTCTGGTAATATACTATCATGCCTCTCCACCATTATGGATGTTCCCTCTGAACTATTGCTAAAAAAAAAAAAAAAAAAAAAAAAAAAACCTCCCCTCCCTCTCTAAGTTGTCTTGGTCATAGTAGCATATTACAACCACTGATAAATAACTAGTTCTACGACCAAAGTGACAAAAACAACTGATATTTGGCCATGCCATTTCCCTGGTCTCTCCAAGATGTTCCTTATAAATTGTGAAACAATATACAAACATACAAATCAGTGCCCACTTGTGCAGGCTTGTGTCCACCATTTGACCACCTTTGACTTCTTTCAACTTGCAGTTATTATCCTTTGCCTCCATCAGAACTACCCTCTCAAACACTGTTTCTCTACATGAATATCTGTGCTTTTGCAATCCACAGAATGGCTAAAGAAAAAGTGTTGTTGACACTAAGAGCTAGTTTTTAAAAAGGTTTCCACTAGACCTTTGCCTTTGGTTTTGTTTGCCAGGAAATTTGGTGTCCAAAACTGTGTGGGCACAAATTAAACCAAGAATGAGGAAACTGTTAGCACTTACACTTTGAAAATGGGGTCAGATGGCTAATTGGGCTGGCAACTGGTCATCTCTTGGCAAAGTTACCCAACTCCAGCAGTGTTATTTGTATTTGTGCTTTGAGGTCCAAAAGAACTGACACCACAACAGCTAGAGGCTGAGGAAAGGGATCATTCTTATCCTTTTGTATTCCATTCTACATGTATGCCACCAATTCAACAATCTTCCTATCCATCCTTTCCAAGACGGGATGTTTGTCTTATTCTAGCAGTAAGAATTGGGCAAGTTATTCAACACGCTGATAAATTATGGAGTAAGGAATTGCATTTTATTGAAATATATTATTAATTAGAGCCTGATGAAATAGTTAGGTGGCCTTTTCAGTTGACAGCTAGGAGTTAAAATTTGAAAGAGCTGTTTGTTATATGGCTCACACAGCATCCAGATCCCCAAAGCAGAGCACACAGGTCTACACCTCCATGCACACAAAATGCTCCCATCCCTATAACTCTCAGTGTTACAGCATGCTAGCCACCACAACCTTGGAGATCATTTTCTTATCTCTTCATTTGTAGTTAGAGGAAAAGATAATGGAAAGTCTGGAATTACTCAGTTACAAGCAGGTTCACTAAAGCGATACACTAAACCCACTGCAGCAATCAATCTAAGAGTCAAGCTTTTTTAAACGACTATTCCTTCTTTTATACCTCTCCCCTACGAGGAATAGCTTTGAAAATTAGTATTGATTCATACACTCTTAAAATATTTTCTAATCATATTTAGATGGAGTAAATGCTATAACTGTTTATGCTTACATATATAACTTCTCTACATATATCATTTTAAAGACATCTGTGATGTCGTGTGCATATACACAATGGAGAATGCTATTTAGGTTTCTAAATGATTTTCCCTGCCCTTAATCTGTATTTAATCAGGAAACCATTCTGTAATGAGAAAACTGTTCATTTTAGTCTTTTATGTTTGAGATCCCAAGGTTCCTTCTTAGTGATTACATTTAGTAACTCCCTTTTGAGGTCTGAAAGCACAGGCAGTTTTTCCATAATAAAAACTGGATTAGCATGTATCAGGAAGAGACACCACCAGCTGTCACTTTGAAATCAGACCACTCGGTCCTACTTAAGATGACAATGGATAAACCCATAAGTGACAGGCAGTTTTCTTATATTCATCTGACAAGTGGGTAATATTGAACACTACTTTCTAGTAATATAATAAAGTTATAAAAGGGTTGAAGCAGAAGAAAGCTATATTTGAATGTGATATGCATTATCAGCAGAGAAAAATAACGAGGAGGTTGGATATTAATTTATTCATTTGAGCTGTTACTATTATTGATATTTTCTCTTCTCATTGCTGATCTCTGCTGCTGTCTCTTTGTTTGCCAATACTAAGTTACATCACACTTTCTGGAAAAATTCAAGAGTACACATGTTTAGGAATGATATCCATAATGATTAGAAGTTTATAAAATAATCTTCCTTTTTAAAGGGGGTTTGCAAACTGTAATATTCCAGAATCCCTTGAAACCAAAATTAGTAACTTTTTCATTATATTTGCTTTAGATGCATTTCAAACTCTGCCCCATTGTGATACATGCCTGACCTACAATAGATGGGAGACTTAAGAAATGCTTATTATTGATGGCTGCTGATAATAATTATTATGAAATTAAGATATAGTGATACTCTGATAATTTTTACTCAGAATAGTACTCTTAGAAGAGTTAATGAAAATTGTCAGAATTATAGACTTTTAGTGTAACCATTTTAATTTTTTGCTCCAATTATTGCTTAAATTGCAGAACAATACATTGGCCTTGCATATGTTCAAAGAACATAATGAGAAAAATTAATCATCTCCTTTCAACCCTTTTATTCCAATTTCCCTTGTCCAAGAATTAACAGTGACCTTAGACTGGCAACTGCTTTTACATGAAGTTTTCTGAGCTATCCCACCTTCATGTTAGAAGTGGTGAGTCTGTGCTCCACCTGGGGATCCATCCTGTGTACAGTCACGAAACCCAGACACTATTGTGGATGCCAAGAAGTGTTTGCTGAAAGGAGCATGATATAGCTCTCTTCTAAAAGGTTCTGCCAGAGCCTCACAAATACAGAGGCAAATGCTTACAGCAAACCGTCGGACCTAGCACAAGGTCTCCATTGGAGGAGTTAGAAAAAGGACTGAAGGAGCTGAAGGGATATACAACCCCATAGGAAGAACAGCAATATCAACCAACCAGACCACCCAGAGCTCCCAGGGACTAAACCACCAACCAAGGAATACACATGGAGGGACTCATGGCTCCAGCTGCATATGTAACAGAGGATGGCCTTGTCAGGCATTCTAGTTATTTCTGAATGACTGAATTAAGTTAAAAGGTAAAATTGATTCTTATGTTACATATTTAATGTAATTATTAAAATATATTAAACCATAAAGGGGGAAGTAGGTTACAGAGTAGAAATAAATATTTTCCACTGGATGAATTTAGTTCCCTATTGAATGGAGATGCACTTTACATGCTTATGAGACTTTAACTGTACATTCCCAGTAGGCACAATGGCAGAGTAAGTACACAGAACTGGAAGCATTGGTGTTCAAGTGTAGAAGCTGTGTGTGAGAGAAGCCAGGTGACTTAATGATGCTACTTAAGGTGTGAATGAAGACGAACCTAGATGAAAAGGAAAGACATTGCACTGAGATCAGACAAGAAAACTGTGCAAGAAAACACAAGCAGCTCAGAGAATCAAATTGGAGCAAAACAATCATTTTATATTTTGCTACCTTGGAACTGATTAGAAATATTGCGAGGCATTTATATAGAGTTCATGAGAAAGAATAAAAGATGATAGTCCAAGACTTCAAGGGCAGAGTGGTTTGATTTTTATTGTCTTGTATGGTTTTATTGTGTTTACTATAGTCAGAAAGGAAGATGAATGGGGCAGCAGTCAGGTATGGCTGGGTAGAGTATGGGGTACCAACTGTCTAAGCATCAGTTTCCTATAGCATCTTCCACAGCTTCTTCCTCCTGATAGTTTTTCTTCATTTTACTACTTAAATGTTGATTCCCTACACTTAACAACAACAAAAAACATACCATGTCCTCTCTAATCAGTACCACAGCACTGTTCTCTCTTCATCATAATGGGAACACAAGTGTAATGCAAAATTTGTTTTCTATAACTAATGAAAACTTAAAACACCAAAACCCAAAAGGACAATACATAAATAAGAAGCACCACTGAAACTCCCCTTTAATTATTAACTGTAGGAAATTCAATTTCCAGTGAGGACATCTCTCTAAGATATGACAGTAAGCAGAACAAATTCTCAAATTGAGTTAGGAAAAGAACAGTTAGAACTAAATAGTGCATCTATCGCAACAAGTTGCATAAAACAAAACAAAGAAGCATGTAGAACACAAGATAAAAATCCACTGTGGACCATGCTACACTTCCCAATTCCCTTACAACTGAAGTCATAATCACTGAGATGGCTTAAGTCTCTGAGAAAGAATTCAGAGTCCTTCTAAAAAAATTAATGACTACATAGAAGACTCAAACAATTGACTGCACAAACTAAGTCCATTTACGACCTTGACGGTACAGTCCACAAAGGGAATGTAAGCATTAACACTTTGACCAAGAAATTCTCAATTATAGAAGAAAGGTTGAACAAGAAAATTGAAACACTGAAAATAATTAAACAGAAATTATGGAAATGAAAAGAGCAATCAACCAAATGAAAACCACACCAGAACCTATAAAGAAATAATGTCAACAAAACATACAAAAACAAGAATATGTGAATACCTTCCGATTGTACATTAGCAACTTTGAAAGCAAAAATCATAAACAATATCTAAGCAAGCCTTGAATATAAACAACTGCCAACCAAGATTCATATGCTGAGAGAAATTTTCTTTGAAAATTGATAATGAAAAAAAAGACAATTTCAACATAATCACAAATCAAGGTGCTTCACAACAACCAAACATGCACTGCCAAAATTCTTAATGAAATACAAAACTGGGAGGAAGAAGAAAGATTACCTCATCCACAAGACCACATTAGAGATTACACCCCGTCAAAGGACCAGATGAGTAAAGAAGATCTGGAAAGGATCCATCATGTTCAAGAGAGTAACTCCCAGAACTGAGACTGAAGGCAGAGGGGAAATATCAGTAATCCAGCCAACCAGAATATTCTCTAAAACCCTAGCTAATAACAAGTGCCTTTCAATAATAAACCATAAACATAGATAGTCTCAATCCAATTAAAAAACAAAACAAACCACCACCAGTGAAAACAATAGAAATCTCTGACTAATTTTGCAACTATCTCCCAAGAGAGGGGAACAAACATTTTCTCACATCAGACAGAACTGACCACAGACCAAAGTGATGATGTCACAAAACTCCAACTTGGTAGTACTAAGTTTGCTGGAGTTACCTACAGGCATATGGATGACTCAAAGGCAGCAGCATCACTGAAAGCTCACCCCAATGTGACAGCTGATGACACTGGAAACTGTGATCTTTTCACAATGTACAGGTCAGAGAGTCTTTTCCAGGCAGCTTGGTGGATCTAAATGTTCTCAGCATTCCTTGCAACTCTATAACGCTGGAGAAGGCCTTCTACAGTTAATCACTTTCAGGAACTTCCAGAGTGTCATGGCTATTTTTGTTTGCCAACTTAATGACAACTGGAATTAACTAAAACCCAAATGTCTGGGCACATCTGTGCTTAATTAAATCATTTGAAGCAGGAAGACCCACTTCTAATTTAGATCTTTGATGCGGAAAGATTAAGTTTTAGTCCAGAGGTGGGAAGACCAACCTTTAAACTGGATGACACCTTATGCTGGTAGACCATATTAAGGACATGGAAAAAGGAAGCTCCATCTTTTTGCCTGCTTGCTCTAACTCTCACTAGCAAGTTTATTCCTCATTGCCATGAGAGCCTACTTTTTCTTGATACTGAAGACCTGCTGTGACATCCAGCCCCATGAACTGGATTCTTAGACCTTCCATTGGTAGCCAATTGCTGAATTAGCTGGACTACAGCCTTTAAATAATTTTAATAAGTCCCATATAGATAAACAGACAGACAGACAGATATTCATTCTATTAGTTCTGTCTCTCTAGAGAACCTTGACTAATACACTGAGTCCTAATGAGCAACCTTTTAGAATTTCCTGAGTCTTAAGGAACTGACCTTTACCACTTCCTCTTACTTTCTTAACAAGCTTCTCTACAGGATAGAAAGTTTCAACTGTTAGCAAGGAGTTGACTAGAAAAAAAAAAAAAAAAAACACAAAAACCAACTCTGTTTTCTCTAAGAAACGAATTAGCTAGCAAGTGATCCCAAAATCTGAGTGTCAAAGATGAGGACCAAACTACCAGGAAATTGGGAACTGAAAACAAGCAGCATTAATGTCTTTATATTAATAAAATAAAAGACTTCATTTGTGTTTTCTATATTTGATTTAGATTCATTAAAACCACAGGTATGTATAAAATATGAAACTAGAAGTTAAAAAAGACTGTCTAACATGAAATTGGAATTAACATTGGAAAGAAGAAGGGGGCAGGGTGCTGAGGTAATAGGAATGTGATGAACATAGGGTATATATTTGTATAAGAGGCTTTCAAAGGCTTTAGAGAAACAAACAAAATGAACATGCTATGGATGCTGATGTATTTGCCTCAGGAAACAATTCATATATGTGTATATGTGTATATTCAATATATATAGTGGTATGCCAATATATTAGAAATACTGAAGTATATTTTACATAATATTACATAAATTTGATAGATGTAGTATTCAAATACTAGAAACCACAAAAGTTTGTGGAAAGAAAAGAAAAATCTGGAAAAAGTGATTTCCGTAAAGTCTCAGTCAAAACTGAAGAAAATATTTACAGAAATTTTTCTAAAAATGTATGTGAAATGTAAAACTTAGTAGAACTGAAAATAATCTTAAAAACAAAAGTAAAGTTGGAAGACATTTGCCAATTTCAAATCTGGGGTGAATGTTGTAGTCACAAAGGCACTGTATTATTGTCAAAGCACAATCATTAAATGAAGGGGTTAGAACAGAATTCATGATTAAATTACTCATATATCACAAACTGTGAAAAATGTCAAAGTAATTCAATGGGAAATATTTTTAGCTCTGAATGGCTCAATATTTATTAATAAGAAGAATAAATTAGTTTTGACTTTATCAAACACCATTTTTAAAAATAGGAGTAAAAGATTTGAATAGATAATTCCATGACAAGTTTCAAATAACCTATAATGGCTTCATACCAATTGCTTCTTACAGGACAACCCAAATAAAGATATTAGACTTGGTTATTAGTGACAGCTGTCTTTCTGACTTGCAGATGAATACCCTTGTACTGGCTGGTTTTGCGTGTCAACTTGACACAACCTAGAGTCATCAGAGAGGGAGAAGCCTCAGTTGAGGAAATGCCTCCATAAGATCTAGCTGTAAGGCATGTTCTCAATTGATCTAGTGATCAACGGAGGAGGGTCAAACGCAGAGTGGGTGGTGCCATCTGTAGACTGGTAATCATGGGTTCTATAAGAAAGCAGGCTGAGCAAGCCATGTAAAACAAACAGTAAGTAACACCCCTCCACGGCTTCTGCATCAGTTCTTGCCTCTAGGTTGCAACCTGTTTGAGTTCCTGTTCTGACTTTTTTCAGTGATGAATAGCAATGTGGAATTGTAAGCTGAATAAAACACTTTCCTGACCAATTTGCTTTTTGGTCATGGTGTTTCATTGCAGTCATAGAGACCCTACCTAAGAGATCCACCCTGTCTCCTCACAATCAGGGTGAAGGAATGTGTCCGATTTCTCTTCCTTGTCTTATAAGGGCAATGTCCATCTTGAGAATGTAACCCTGTGGTCTCAATACCACCCCACTAAGTATTAGGGTTTCAGTGAATGAGTTTTCAGGAGATGCATATATTTGGTTTATAATATTGCTTGGTGGCTAAAATTAAAAGTTGTCTAAGTATTGAAAACGTAGATTGCCTGGAACTCAGATACACCCAGAAAATGCAAGGAATGAAATGGTATCAGCCGGTAAAAAGAAATCTTTGACAATAATTTGTGAAGATCAATATGCATTACTGCCTGGCCATCCAGATATTTCTCTAGAAGGAATGAAACATGTCCACATAATACAAATGTCTCTAAAAGCTTCATCCATAGTAGATGAAAATCAGAGCTTATAGTGATAGGTAAATAAAAGAACAATAAGTTCAATACAATGGAGCATGTTTTATTCTAAGTGAAAATAAGCTAGACCCTCTCTGTACATCTCCCCCGTCTCCTCCCACACCTGATACTACTCCCTTTTTTTTTCCTCCCCCTCTTCTCTTCCTCCCAAGTCCTTCCCACCCTCTCCCTCCCATAATTAATTTGTTCCCCTTTCTAAGTAGAACAGAAGACTACTAGGACCAAACGGGAGGATGACATTAGCTAAAATATGCAACAAAGGGGAGAGAGAACCTGTAGAGAGCATATCCAGAGGTTAGGCATAGCCCCTGTTTGAGGGATAGGGCTACCCACTCTTCTAAAAATTTTAACCCAGAATTGCTCCTGTCTAAAGGAAATACATGGACAAAGAATGGAGCAGAAACTGAAGGAAAGGCCATCAGAGACTGCCCAGTCTGGAATCCATCCCATATGCAGCCACTAAACCCAGACACTATTGCTGATGCCAAGAAGCGGTTGCTGACAGGAGCCTGATATGGATGTTTCCTGAAAGGCTCTGTCAGAGCCTTACGGATACAGATGCGAATGCACATAGCCAACCATCAGACTGAATGCAGGGACCCCAATGGAGGAGTTAGGAGAAGGACTGAAGGAGCTGAAGGGGTTTGCAACCCCATAGAAAGAACAACAATATCAACCTACCAGACTCCCCAGAGCTTCCAGGGACAAAATCACCAACCAAAGAGTACACATGGAGGGACCCATGACTCCAGTTGTATATGTAGTAAAGGATGGCCTTATCTGGCATCAATGAGAGAGGAGCCCCATGGTCCTGTGAAGACTTGATGCCCCAGTATAGGGTAATGCCAGGGCTGTGAGGTGGCATTGGGTAAGTGGGTTGGGAAGCACCCTCATAGAAGCAGGGGGAGGTGGAGGGGTTGGGGGGTTCAGAAGGGAAACCAGGAAGAGGGATATCATTTGAAATGTAAATAAATAAAATATCCAAAAAAACATTTTTTTTT
>JAPYYD010005834.1:0-11711 GCA_028551405.1 Uromys caudimaculatus | reverse complement strand
CCTGATTTCATGAAAGGAGTTTTCTGACATGATAGAGTCGGGAGTTACAAAATAATTACTTTAGAGTAACACCCGGGAGAGTTAACACTAGTGGCACCCACATGTGCTCAGTGAAGGTCAAGAGTGAAGCCTGACTGTTAGTTCAGTGAAAGTGGGAAGATCCAGAGTTCAAGGACAGCCTGATTTACCTACCTAAGATCCTAGCTCAATATAATTTCTTTTTTTTTTTTAATTTTCATCTTGTTTATGTTTGAGACAAGGTCTTATTTTGTAGGTCTGGCTGTCCAGGAACATACTCTGTAGACCAGGCTGGCCTCGAACTCAAAATCAGCCTGTCTCTGCCTCCCAAGTGCTGGGATTAAAGGTGTGCGCCACTACTGCCCGGTGTACTGGCTATTTCTGATTGTCAACTTGACGATATCTGGAGTGAATTACAATCCAGAATTAGAAGGCTCACCTGTGATCTAGATCTTGAGTCTGGAAGACACAAGTTTCAGGTGTGGTGGTATGCACATCTCTAATATGGGCCGCACCTGCTGCTGGAGACCTACATAAGGACATTGAAAGGAGGATAGTTCCATCTTCTTTGACTGTGAGCCTTGTGGGACTAAGCAGCAGCTAGATCCTTGGGTTTTCATTCACAGCTGCTGCTGGCCATTGTTGGGGAGTTTGAGTACAGACTGTAAGTCATTAACAAATTCCCTTACTATTTAGAAATACCCATAAGTTCTGTGACTCTAGAGAACCCTGACTAATACACTAGGGTTCATAGAACCCTGAGATATATCTCAGAACCACATAAACATGCTTTAATATCCAGGCAGGAAGGAAGTCTGAGACTTGAAGGTTAGCCTCAGCTGCATGGTAAGTTGGAGGCCAACCTGAGTGAGCTACATGAGACCTTTGTGAGAGAGAAAGAGACAGACTGACATACTGGTTTTTTTTTGGGACACAGGCAGGTAGACCCCAGGCAGGGAGTGCTGCCTTGAAGATGGGTAACAGAATGGGTCTCAGATGGTAGTTAGGGTGGCCTAGCTCATGCTTGGTGGGGCTGTCTCCAGGGAACCTGATCTCTAAGACCGAAAGTGTAGCCTCAGGAAGGAAGAATGGAATGTTCTGAGCCCTGTTGTGGAGTTAGGGGAGGCTTCAAGGGTGCCTTCTCACCATGTTCATACTGTGGAGACAGAAGGCTACAACAGTGTGCAGGGCTTGCTGGCAACACACCAAAACCACTGCATGTAGAACACCCAGTGTCCCTCTTGGGCACCTTGAGGCAGTGCTGGATTTTAAGTGACCACAGCCACAGTCTTAAAACAGCAGGAATGGAATTTTCTGGTTCTGGAGGCCTGTAGTCCCAGATCTTGGAAACTACTGTCTTGAGAGGCTCCATGGGGGCTCCTTCCTGCCTCCTCCAGATCTGGGACTTGGGTGGCCTGTGGCTCAGGTCTCATCCCAGCAGTCTCCATCTCTGAGTGTTCTTTATTATGGCCTTATTTGACCCAGGGACTTGATGAGTAGCCCTGCTGGGCTGAACTGCTAGACCCTCCTGCCTTAGCATCTCCAGTGTGCTGCCAGTCTTGGGAAAGTGTTTACCCTGGGTGTTTGAGGACTTGGGTCAAGTGCTGTAAACACAGGAGGGTGCCACCATTCAGGCTGGCCTTGTGTCTTCTAAGAGTGAAGACACTGTACCTAGGGCTTCCTATGATATCTTCTGAATCCCTGGCTTCTGTCACATCCCTCTTCCCAAGTAGAGTCACACTCCAAAGCTCCCAGTGGGTGTGGATCCCAGGGAGCAGCCCAACCAACCATCAGCCTGGCAGATGGCACCATGGTGCTGGCTCACACTGAGAGTTCTGCTGGACGTTTTTAGATACCCCTGCCTTCCCTCCGAAGCCTTGTGCCTCTTGGGCATTCTGGGATGTGCCTCTTAGCAGTGTCTGAGCCAACTAGTTACATAGAGTCTTCCTGGTATTCCCTGTTAGACTTTGGCTGGAGTCCACACAACCCATGATACATTCCTAGGGCCACTGGCACTTCTTTTTCTTGGCAATGTGTTTGGAATGGAAACCAGGACCTTCTGAATGGGAGGCAAGGGCTGTACCACTAGGTCACACCCCACAGTTCCTAACTGAGGGTTCTAGGCAGGGGCTCCACCCCTGAGCCACACTCCCAGCCCATCTCTACTTTGGAGAGAGGACTCCAGTTGTGAATTCCTCCTATGGACCCTGGACCATCCACCTAGAAGCAGAGCTGTGAGGTGCTCTGTAATCTCCCAGCTAGCCTTTGTATTGGGCCCATCTTATATCTGTGGATCTGGGTCTGGATCAGGGCTGTCAAAGGAGGCTCCTACAGCTGTGATATCTGGAACTGTCAGATCAGCTGCTTTCAGTCATTCATCAGCACATTTTAGATTCTGCTTCCAAATAGTAATTAGGTGATGGGTGTGGTGGTTCATGCCTACCTGTGATCCTAGCCCCTCTTGAGATAGAGGCAGGAGGATGGGCCTTCCAGGCCAGCCTGGTCTACATAGTCAGACCCTGTCTGCAGGGTGGGAAGAGGGTACAAACACAGACAAATAGAAAAAGAAACTGAGGGCCACAGTAAATAGAGCAGAACTGCTGCTTGTGGAAGATCTCCCACCTCTCAGCCCATCCTGCCCTAACGCCAGCTTTCTTCTTTTAGCTGGAGAATGATTTCACCTGCTAAACACGTGGCTTCAAATGATGGCCTTATATAACACGAGTCAGCTGCCCTGCTCTTTGATTGTTTTTCATTTCCACATTTCATTTTTTTAAACATTTATTTATTTACATGAGTACACTGTCGCTTGTCTTCAGACACACCAGAAGAGGTCATCAGATCCTATTACAGATGTTTGTGAGCCACCGTGTGGTTGCTGGGAATTGAACCCAGGACCTCTGGAAGAGCAGTCAGTGCCCTTAACTGCTGAGCCATCTTTCTAGCCCCCACATTTCATTTTTTTAAGGCCCATGAGTAGTGTTTCTATACCTGGTACCAGCAGGAGCACAACCTACTCCTTAGGTAATAGATACCATATCCAAGGTAATCCAGGCTGTAAATGCTAGCAAAACATTACCCCATGCTTTGCCATAAAATGGTCAATGTGCTCCTGGATTCACACCAAAATTGGGTAAATATCCCTACAAGGTGATAACCTATGCCATCCTAGCTTCCTTACCTGATATTCAAAAAGCTTTAAGCAAAATAAAACCAGGGTTCCAAAGAGCATGGTTCATTTCATTAAATATTTAAATTTATAGAATATAAGGTATCTTGACTGGAAAGAGAAACACAAAGGTTTAAGAATGGGAAGATCTGGAGAGATAGTAGAATGTGTATTCTACACAGGAGATATATAAGTTAAGTGTGGGGAATAAATGGACTGAATGAATAACCACAGATGGACAACTCAGTGTTTTTAAAGAAAATATTCAATAACCAAAAAAATCTTGAAACTATAATTTATAATTTATTCTTCTACTACTTATATGAAGCTCCAACTTAAAGACTAATTAGCCCCTTAGAACTACAAAATCATGAAGGAGCAAGTGGGCTACGGAAAATCTACTGTTGTGTCATTGATTCTCCTTCATAACTTATTATGACATAAAAAATAGGAAATAAGAATGAGGGGCTGGGGTGATTGGTAAAACTCAGGAGGTAAAACACCTGCCCTGAAAACCTGACTGCATATGTGGGGGTGAGGGGATCCCCGAAGCCTACTTGCCTGCAAGTCTGAGCATCAATGTGCTCCAAGAGAGTAAATCAGACACACCAGGGATTTGGGTAGGAGTGAACATGTCTCTACAACTGAGGGACCATGGGGTGGAACCCACAGGGAGGACTGATGGCCTGAGTTCAGTCCCCAGAACACACAATTTGGCAGAACAGAACTGTCAAGTGGTGATTCCTCTTACCACCACACACTTAACTCCACATGGGTGGGGCACAGGAAAGTGAGAGGAAGGCAATGTCAGTCTCTGTTCTTCACATGTTTATCAATTTACACAGAACATGTACATGTACACACGGTGAGTACGGGGGGCTGCAGGGTCCTAGTTCCAGTTCAAAATGTGTTTGATTGATCCATTAGCAAACACTGGTCATATTGATCTAAGATTTCTTAGTGATTTTTTGGCATTAAAGTTGATGATTTATCTTATGATAAATTTTCCAGTGTTGTATATTAGTATTAATGGCCTATGTATTAAGGCATATCTAGACAGGTTAACAGCTCTAGTCTTGTTTTGTAGAGCACTCAGTTTTGATTGTGAACACCCACATGGCAGTTCACAACTCTCCATAACTCCAGTTCCAGGGATCCAGCATCAGGTTCTATCACACATGGTGCACAGAAAATACACATAGGCAAAAGACCCATGTGTGTGTGTGTGTGTGTGTGCACAAAAATTAAGTGTAACCATAATAATAAAATGACGTAGCTTCATTAAGGCCTACGAGCTGCTGTTCCAGGGTGTGCAGGTCTCATATGCCTAAGAGCATTAAGCAGGTATACAACACAAGGGTCCCCAATGAAAAGGACTCTAAGCATGACCACAATTAGGATGTAGCCCTGGAAGGTGACTTTCCTCCCTGCTTGGCCCTGAGTGTCCCTCACAGTACCCACGCCCCTCTGTCCAGCCCCCATCACCAATTTCAAGCCCCATTACCTGCTCTTCTTATCAGATTCATCTACATAATGTTGGCTAGAGTGGATTAATCTCTCAGTTTTATGAAAGTCATCCACACTGGCCGCTCATTGTAATGGACCCATGGGATCATCCCCAATCAGGTCGAGGGGAAATGTCTTCTTTTTCTGATGATGCATGCATCTACAGCCCAGACATGAATGCCACAGGCGGGAGTACCAGCTTCCCCTTTGGGGGTCATTTATTGTCTGGTCATTGTAATTAAGATCTTCCTCCATTATTGAGGCCTAGGGCCACCAAGGACCTTATTTCCCTCTGTCCCCTCCCCTATAGCTGTTGGCTGCCTCCCAAATTCTACAACATGCTTCGCAAAAAAAGGGAAGTCTTGCCTAGTGAAAACAGGAGAGTCCTGCCAGTTCAGTGTTAACTGAACTATGCTTCGGCACTTAGCAGTACAACTGTGCTAGCACCACCACAGTGACATGCTGTGAGCTCACAATGGTGCTATGCTTATGCTCTATGCATGAATGCCTCAGACTGAAGTGGCAGGAGCCCACCCTCCCCACTACCTGTGCAAAGCACTGTCAATATTGACTCTGCAGCAGCTCTACCTGCATGGCCTTCAAAGGGAACACTGACTGCAGTTAGGTAATGGCTCAGATCCTTTGCAGCCCTGCAGTCCTAGCAATAGGTGGCCTAAATCTGGCCTGATGGAGCAAAATAAATCATCCTGAGTTAGCAAACCCAGACCCAATACAAGAAAGTTTCTGTCTTCTCTTTTAAGGATGTTAGTTTTTAAGGATCTGATATGAGAACTACAGTCTGAATAACCACACAGCATTACTATCTAGTGAAAAACCAGGGGGGAGAAGAATATCTCCCAAGGAAGAGGAAGTAGTGGATAGTCTTCTGAAGAGATAAGAAAAGCTAGGAGGCTTTAATAAGAGACAGTTTGGAAAGACAGGTAGAAGCCCAGGGTACATACACCTTCCACTTCCCCGGCCTCTTTCAGGCACCATAACCTGCCCTTCCTTTTATATTCATCAACATGATGTTAACTGGAGTTGATGAGTCTCTCCATGCTGGCTGCCGGTTGGAATGGGCCCACGGATTCATACCTGATAAGGTAGAGTGTCAGTTTCCTTTGGTTATGCAAGCACCCACGGTCCTGCCATGCAGACCTAGGTAAAGAGGAAATAAGGGGAGGAACAACAAACACTAAAGGCCCTTTGAAAAACCATATGGAAATTGGCTGGCTGCTCTAGAAGCTTCCTATACACATATGCAAGGGATCCATACAGAGCCAAAAACTAACAGAGGAGACAAGGCTCCAACTGGATATGTTGTGTCACCAACTTACACCTCCAGTAACAGGAATGGGTTACAACCTGTTGAGTCATTAATCAAAGGGCCTATAGAAAGCCCCAAACATCACAGGCTAGTGTCAAGACTATTGGTTGGTCTACACAATCTGATGTTAAGGACGGAATTCTGAAGGTAACCTTTCTGTCATCACAGTGAGAGCCCTCCATGAAGACCTCCTGTCAGACATGAATATTGCAGAACCTGAAGGGATCCCCTATTGTGGCCTTCATTTCTCTGTGAAAAATTACTGGCTCATAAACTAACTAATTCTGGGAAAGGAAAAGACCATAGATGGGTATGGCCATATATCAGACACTGCTCTGGGCCTGAGATGCAGAGCAGGGAAGAAAAAGAAATCACAAGGCAAAATCCTGCTCTCCTGGTTGCCTATTTCCTAGTTGCAGAGAGTCTGGTGTCCGGCAAGTTCTAGGACAGTGGGTGGAGTTAGCAAGGTGGAGCTAGGGAGAACCCATAGGGATGCTGACATTTGAAGAATGTGAGAACTGAGTCACCCATGAGTATTAGACACCAGCATCTCCTGCAGAGGACAAGCCAGTGCAAACATCCTGCAAACAGGCAGGAGGGTCATGATGAGTAGGGAGGCGGCAGGTCTGTCTTGTGCTCTCACCCATGGGTCTGGATTAGTGGGGCTTCAATATGGAGTGGGAGCTCTCCCCTAGACAGTATCATGGAAGGGCAGAAAACATGTCCTGAGCAGACTGAGATGGGCTTGGGGCCCTAAGGAGAATGTGGGTGCTCAGCAATCTACCCTGAATGGAGAGTGGATTCAGGTGGCTGGGAACAGACCAAGCTGAGGCCCCTTTGCCCTGTGTCTTGGCCAGAGATTCTGTGCAGCTCTGTGCAACCTTCCTCCTAGCAGTCCTGGATAGCAACATCCCCAAAAGGACTCCATAGATGTGAGGGCGCCCTGCTGGACCCACTAGGATGGGACTCAGTGCCCCTCCCCCCTCCCCAACTAGCTGCAAACAAATGGCAATGCATGGACATCTCACCACCAGCCATTACACCAGGGCTTCTTGAGCTAACAGATGACTGTCAAGATTTAAATGTATAGCACTACAGCGCCATAGTGTAACACTGAGCAAGTGTTCTAACTTGGCACCTGATTTCCAGAGCACCCACACCTGCCACAACTCAGCAGGGACTCAGGACCCAGGTTGGACGCCTGGTGGCCTGGGCTGACAGTCAGGGCTACTAGGAATCCTGGTTGGGGTGGGAAGGGGCAGGCACGGAGGGAGGCTGGGGTGGGGGAAGGGTGGTGAGATGAACTGGCACAGAGCAGGGCAGGAAAGGACTTCATCTGGGGGTGAGGAGGGGAGGGGAGGGGCTGGTGCAGAGGCAGAGATGGAGCCTAGACTTAGCCAAGGGTGGGGCCAAGTAGAGTTCCCAGCATGCTGAGGCAGAAGGAGGTTGACATTGAGGCCAGCCAGGGCTATCTGGTAAGATTGTCTGACATTTTAAAAGGAAACAGAAAAAGAAAGAAAGAAAGAAAGAAAGAAAGAAAGAAAGAAAGAAAGAAAGAAAGAAAGAAAGAAAGAAAGAAAGAAAGAAAGAAACAAGCAAACAAACAAAGAAACAAAGAAACAAAGAAAGAAACAAAGAAGCAAAGAAAGAAGCAAAGAAAGAAGCAAAGAAAGAAGCAAAGAAAGAAAGAAAAGAAAGAAAGATAAGAAAGATGAAAAGAAAGAAGAAAAGAAAGAAGAAAAGAAAGAAAGAAACAAAGAAGAAAAGAAAGAAAGAAATCAAAAACTGTATTTGCTTTGCAAGCCTGAGTTCGAATCCCAGAACTCTGCTTAAAAACAAAACAAAACAAAACAAACCTACTCTTGTGGGGCTGGAGAGATGGCTGAGTGGTTCTAGCTGATCTTCCAGAGGTCCTGAATTTGATTCCTAGCAACCACATGGTGGCTCACAATGGGATCCGAAGCCCTCTTCTGTTGTGTCTGAAGACAGCGACAGTGTACTTTCATGCATAAAATAAATACAATCTTAAAACAAAAAAAAAGTGGCACAGCTCTTTAATCCCAACATTGAGGGGGGACAGCAGAGAAAGGAAGATGCTTGGGCTTCCTGGTTCCCTAGGTCCAGCAATGACCTTATATGCATGCACGCACATGCAAAGCTGGGGGTGGGTGGGGGTGAGGGTGGGGGAGGGAACCTTCAGGGAACTCCTGCTGTTGTCTCCAGGCTGCACCTTCTCCACCCTGGCCCGTCCCGAGACTGCAGTGTTGCCTCCCCAGGGCTTAGCCGCAACCTCTGAACTTTGGTTTCCTCTCTGAGCTGGCTCAAGGCCCAGGTTTGCAAAGAGGGTCCGGTGAGAATGTGGGTGACACCTCTTTTGACAGCTGTGTGAGGTACCACATCTCCCCGGGTTCCTGGCCAGGTGAGAAGGACAGAGCCCACACCTGGGACACTTCCCGAGGGTCTCAAGTAGCTTGGGAGCCAGAAGAGCTAAAGGCGAGAAGATGACCAATCAGAAGGGAGCTGGTGGGTATAGAACATCATCTGAGTATGCGTAGACACCCCAATTCTCCACCTTATCCCTCCCTCCCCCCTACACCCTTCCAAATAAAAACACCTTACAGTGTTGGGAGGTTCCTGCAAAACGGATGGGACATGAACAGGGCCTGGACAGGGCCTGGTATGTGTCTTGGGCTCAGACCAGGGTCACCCAGATCATAGTTTGCCAGCCTTTGTAGTATCAGAGCATCGTGGGAGAGCAAATCTGCTCACCCCCTCACCACTCAGAGCCCAAGAAGGGCTCCTAATGGGTCTATCATTTCCCACCCTTTAGCTGAGAGTTATTGATGGACTCAACCCATTGGTGTTGGCCAAATCCTCAAGAACAGACGCCTCCCAGAAGTTTGTTTGTTTTGGGTTTTTTTGTTTTGTTTTTTTAATGTATTCACATACACTGGAGCTGTCTTAAGACACACCAGAAGAGGACATTGGATCCCATCACAGATGGTTGTGAGTCACAATGTGGTTGCTGGGAATTGAACTCAGGAACTCTGGAAGAGCAGTCAGTGCTCTTAACCACTGAGTCATCTCTCTAGCCCCCAGAAGTTGAGCCCAAGCTAGCCTCTGAAGTGCTGGGATGGAAACAGGAAGTACTATGGAGTCAGTGGTTCCCTCCACAGTGTTATAACCTAGGGAGGACATCCCACACCTAACCTGTCCCATTCAAGGCTCAAGTACAAAGTATTTTATTGTGATGAACATAAAGTAATGGGGTGGGGTTATTGTAATCACTGGCTGTAGTTCATCACCAAAGGAAGCCAGGACAGAAACTCACACAAGGCAGGAACCTGAAGGGAGGAGCTGATGCCAAGGCCACAGAGGGGTGCTGCTTACTGGTTTGTTCCCTATGGTTTGCTCAGCCTGTTTTCTTGTAGAATCCAGAACCACCAGCCCAGGATGACACCACCCACCTTGGGCTGAACCTCCCCCATCAATCACTAATTATGAAAATGCCTTACAGCTGTATATCATGAAGTTGTATCTCAACTGAGGCTCCTTCCTCTCTAGATGAGTCTACTTTGTGTCATGTTGACACACAACTAGTGAATAGTCACCATTTGAGATGTGTGTATAAATGGTACACACACACAATCACAATCACACTTTTCCTCCTGATAGTCCACAGTAGGGGAGACTTTCTCCAATCTCCCATATCATCATAGACAAATATACAACTGAGTGAAGAATGAGGGCGGCTGTGGGGGTGCACATCACTGGAAGGCCTGGGAGACTGAAGCATCAAGTCTTGAGTGCTAGGCCTGCACCTACCTAGACCCAGTCAATGTCGAGTGAGAGTGATTACAAGTCAAAGCCAATACATCCAACTCTGATGGCCTCTCTTCAGCCCCTGCAATCCAATCCACTCCAGCCCTGGACACGGCAATGGCATGCATGTCCACATGCACACACATATGGGGGGGGGGGAAGAGAGGGGAGAGGGAGAGAAGTGCTGTTATTACCATTCTAAAATCCCAGAACCCAAAGGGGACTCCAAGGCTCTTTGTGCAGCAAAAGGACATGTGGAAAATGTGAGCAGAGCAGGTTCATATGTGGAGCATGGACTATCTTACCTTGTGGCAGATGATCACCAGCCAGCTGGGTGTGGAGCCTAACCAAATGTTTAATCTTTATTGTTTGACTTGATGAATAAATTGATTAATTGATTGATTGGTAGTGTGCACATGCCACAGGTCAGAGGATTCTTTTCATGGCTTCCTCAACAAATCCAGGCTTTGCCACAAGCACTTTTGTCCACTAAGCCATCTCACTGGCCCAGGCTTTGTCACAGGCATTTTTTCCCATGAGTCATCTCACTGGCCCTGAAGCTGGTGTTTAGATGTGTGTGGTTGCCATCGGAACCTAGCATCATTTGGGGCAGAGCTTCAGTAGATGGTTCAAGTAAGAAGTGGGGCAGCCTCAGGCTGGGGTGGACCTGGATTTGATCCCTGACACAGGAAAATGCCTAAACTGGGGTGTCTGGGGTCCAAGGCTGCAGGGGTATGTACTGGAGATGAAGGGCACTTTGCTTTCTGGTTGACCCCAGGCCAGTGGTCCCACTTCCTTGGAGGTGCTTCTGGGGCAGGGGTCCAGGTGGCTCAGTAATCCTGAGGATCATCATGCTGCCTTGTGTCCGTGAACAGAAGACTGAACTGGAGCCCAGGCCAGGGACTTGTTAAGTCTCTTAAAGTTGTCATATGGGAGAGGAGTGGATATGTGGCTCTTGTTTAGTGCTGGGGCAGCCTGGCTTCATTACCAGCACACAGCCTGAATAAAATAAATAGCATGTCACATGAATGAATGGACGAGAGTTGCTGTATGACCTCCAAGGCAACTCCTAGCCGTGTTCCTTGATGCCTTTGTTTGTAAAATGAGGCTCAATATTAAATGTCACCTCATTCACAGCCTCGGAGAGGTTCTCCAAAGAGCCATGTACACAGTAGGCACTCAATAAAAGCTATCCCTTCTTCCCTCCCTGCTTCCCACGGAGCTTCTCCTGTCTCTTTAAATATGCAAAAAGCCTGGTCTACAGAGTGAGTTCCAGCACAGCCAGGGCTATACAGAGAAATCCTGTCTCAAAAACCAAAAAAAAAAAAAAAATGCAAAAAGCCTATGGGTGAGTGTCAGGGCTCAGCCAACCAGTGCAGTGTTTATGAAGCACCATGGGGCAGAGTTCCTCCTGGTCACACCCATGGGCAGGGTAAATTTGGGGGAAGTGCAGGGTTTGAAAAGGGGTGTTTTGCTTCTGGGAAGAATGAATAGAGGAAACCAGAGTGTCCTAAAGCATTTCTCAGTTCTCTGCCTTCAGACAAAAGACCACTGCTGTTCTCCAGCCCCTACCCTAGTCCAAGCCCATACTTCCATTATCTGGAAGCCAGAATTTGGTGACTGACCCAGAAATAAAGCACTTTGATTCGTGGACAGTGGCTGCTTTAAACGGTGCTAAGTGCACAGGTTCCTTCAGATCATCCGAATTCTCTTGGCATCCTAGAATTGGCAGAGCATTAAATGTTGAATTAAGGTCATATGAATTGCTTTTAAAACAATCATGGTCACTTTCTACAGTTTCCTTGAGAAATAATACTAAATGACACCACCCTCCTTGTTTTGCTTTATTTTACTGTTTTGATTTACTTT
>JAPYYD010005833.1:0-11713 GCA_028551405.1 Uromys caudimaculatus | reverse complement strand
ACAAAGGAAGCACTAGTTTCTAGGACCTACTGTCGTGTAACACCAATTCTGTAATTCACAGGAGGAAATAAATACTAATTTTTTTCTTAAAGGTGTTCTCCCTGTGGTATTTGTGTTCTAACCGAAGGTCATGTACCTTACCTGTGGTTTAGTGTGAATAAGGATACCTTTCTATGTGAACATGACCTCATGCTTAGAGGACACTGCCTTAACTATCTTTTTATGCATATGATTCTAAAGATATGAGTAACTGTTTGCCCAGCCATAATCACACAGCTCTTGGAACATAGTCTTTACATTCCCAACTAGCTTCCACACTATACTCGAGTTTCTGTTATACAAGTTTTCCAGTGAAACATGTCATTCACAAGGGCAGTCATATGGAGAATACCTTCTACACCTGCACCCTCATGATGACTATTGGCTTATAATAATTTTTATGAGAAATAATCTTAAAAGTTTTAGCATTGTCAAGACTCTAATCCTGTTTTTCACTTTTATTATTACAGTTCAAAAGAACAGAAAGATCAATGGTCCTATTTTCTCCAAAGGTATTTTACTTGTGATTATACGTTAATTCCATACTGATATAGGAATTGCAGGTTGTACTTCATATCTTTTTTAAAACCATATTTGAGAAACTGTCTCCAAATATGTTGTTGATTAGATAGTCACTAGATACTGCTTTAGATTCTCCTGTCTATCATATATTTCATTTAATTTTGATGATGTTCTGCATTCATTGTCTCCTCTTTTTATTGCAGTAAACAGTACTCTCAGTCTTTAAATTCCACTCTGTAGTTATTACTCTACCACGTACATTCAAACCATCTGCTACTTCCTCCTTTGAGGTCAAGCATATTTTTGCCTTTTCCTTGTGTATTAGTCACAGAACTGTCTCTAGAGACACAGAACTTATGGACTGTCTCTATAAAGGGAATTTACAGTAATGACTTACGGTCTGTAGTCCAGGTAACCCAACAATGGGCAGCTGTGAATGGGAAGTCCAAAAATCTAGTAGATGTTCATTCCAGGAGGCTAGTTTGTTTTACCTTGTGTCTTGTATAAACTGGAATCCTGAAGAAGTAGATATCAACAGATGTGCTGGCAAAGAAGAGCGAGTCTTCCTTCTTCCAATGTCCTTATGTAGTCCTCCAGAAGAAGGTGTGGCTCAGATTAACTGTTTACCACCAGGCCTAGATCTGACAGTACTTAGTCCAACGCTGACCTTGAACTCAGAGATCCACTTCCCTACCTTGGTTGGGCCTAAGCTTTTCACGGACACTGTGCCTCAAGATCTCTATGTCAAGGTCCAAGTCAGAAGCCTGTGTCTTCTAGCCTCAAGATCTGGATCACAGGTGTGCCCTCCATTTCTAGATGTAGTTCATTCCAGATGTAGTCAGGTTGACAACACACCTTGCAATCAAAAAGTTCTGAGAACTGGCTGTGCTTCTGCGGTCAATGTGCTATTATCTGACCATGTCTTTTGTTCTGAAACATTTTTAAATATTCTCTAATCCAATAATGCATATTGGTGGACTGCTTGTCTTGTATTTAACACTAAGCTGGTGCTTATAAAGTATAAAAAGTGATTAGCTTAAAAGAAGCTACTAGCAAATTGATTTTACTATATTGTGTGTTTTTATTTCATTTGAGCAGATCTATTAATGAAGCCAAGAAGGGTATCAAGAAAACTTTCTCACTGCAGATATTCACCGAGGACATCCCAAGCTGTGACAGTGTATGTGAATAGAAAACCCAAACTGATGTTTCAATTTCATGACTAGCAGAGAGACAGGCAGTTTGTAAATGGAAGATGGAGACATAAGAAGAGGGTGGACGGGAGAGATAGTAAGAATTTACATATATGGAAAAGCTGTATGCTTATGGCATGCACACATGTGTCTTTTATATGTGGTATATAGAAATCAATATGAAGCAAGATTAAGATCCACATGCTATAGCAACAAAAAGAGGAAATATTTTTTCTTAAATGACTGAAAATTAAGTCTGGTATTTGCAACAGTGTACATTTTCAGGCTAAGTATTATTATTAGAATTAAACTGCGTTTTCCCCAGAGTTCTTATTGTGTATATATAAACTTATGCGTTGTTCAGCTATTTGTTTTAAAATATTTCTGTCTAATCAAAATAATTGTCATTATATACAATGATCATAAACAAATCTTAAAGCAAAATATTATCAAGAATTCATCAGGTCTCCACATCCACATGTTTCACAACCATTCATCTCTTTACTTCTGTCCTCTGCCCTTTCAGTATGTCTCTGTGCATCCCCACACCTGCTTTGGATCTCCAGCTACGTAATCGTGGCCTTTATCCTTGTGTTTATTTGAATGATGTAGGCATAGGGATATCTTTTCATTTAATTTCTGTTTAGAAATCATTTTTATTAACATACCATTGTTGTGAGTGTATGTGTGTTGTTATAAGTGTGTACAGTGCTTAGGATAAAACTCATGACCTCATACACATAGTACATTGTAGTTTTATCATTGAGTTACACATATAGCTATTAGATAATTGTCTATTTTTCAAATACTCATATTATTGCTCCATTTTCACTATTGGGTTTTGTGCAAATCAGAAATTTAACTGTTATGTAGCATGCAGAGCAATGAAGGCCATTCCTACTGTAAAGCAGAATAGAATGTAGCTCAGACGATCCCCATCTCTCTGACTTTTATGAATGCTAATGGGTATAAAATGTATCTAGAGTGACATTCTAACATGTCACTGTTGAAATGGAACTAAACTTACCAAGGTGGGTATAATGATCACCACGCAACTTCATCTTCATGCATTCTAGGTTATATAAGCCAGTAATTAAAGAGAAAAGGGTAGTATAAAATTAATTTCTAACCAGTGACATAAATTAGGAGAACACTCTCACAAGCTTGGCTGAACCAGAAGTGTCATCAGGACAGAGAAGAGCAGAAGAGCAGAGAGTCCTGTAGGGAAATGCTCTCTTACCTCTGCTGCTTGATTTCAGCTCTGGCAATGCTCAGTATTGTACATGAGCAATCTCGCAGATGTCTTACAACACCAACGTGACTTACATCCAATTCCTTTACAGTAAACATTTTTACTGATTTTCACCCATGACTCATATTTTATACTTCAATAATTATTGAAAACCATTTGTGAAGTTCAGAAGATTGTTAATAGATATCTTTTAGCTTTTCTTCATCTAATGATATGTTTATTTTCCTTTTTTCATTGAAGAGATATTTTCAGAACATAAAAACGTTATTCTTATTTGAATAAACATCCTCTATCACTTTTCTTTCTCCATGTTCTCTAGTGAGTATTCAGCATTGATCCTTCATATATTTGTCAATTTTTTGGTGGTTTTCTTTGATTTCATGTTTACACTTTGGCCTTTTATGTTTGAGAGTTCTTTGAATCATCCATGTACTTCATTACACTTAAGATAAACCTGTATTTTTTCCTATGGATGAATTAGGAAAATGCTTTTGCTATTCTTAATGATTTCTTTTCCTCCCAAATTTCCTTTTTTTCTTATTCTTAGGGTTGTACATAGATCTCTAAGACTCTGCTTTTATTTTAAAATACATAGATGCAGATTATTTCAGAATCATCTTTATTTGATAATTTCTTGTAAGTGTAGAAATCTACTGCCAAATCATTTGCATGGGTTTCAAGATGTCCCCAAACCTCTCCCTAAGTTGTGCATGTCTTCTCCTACTCTTGACTTCAAATACAAATGTATAAAATATTGACTTTTTGACTTGCCTTTGTATAGCAATTAATACAATTTACTCCACTGTCCTCATGAGTGCCTATGCCATGGTTGAAGGACAGCATTTTACTACATGCCTAGATGGCTTTAAGTAGTCTGTTTTGAAATTCATACCTTGCTAGTGATAACAATACCTTACTGTTTCACATTTAGTTTGTTAGTATGTAATTTCAATACTTACATGGTTTTCATTTCTCTCTGAGGGTATAGTTTTATTTTTCTCCATTAAACATATTTTTATGTAACGTTGAGCAATTATTAAAAAATCCTATTATTCCTTACAATAGGAACACACGATTTATTATAAGGTTGATCTTCTCTCATGAGAATTACATATCCCTGGTTCTCCATGAGTCAAGAAATATTTTAACATGTACCAAAAAAATCCCAGCTGTCTTTTCATTTTCATGCTTTAAAAACATTATTTTTTTAGAGCTATTTTATTTTAAAAGACTCTTATCTCTTGCAATTTGTCTGTTTTAAAAACAAAATCACCATCAGGAAGAAATACACACATATATCCAATTATTAGTTAGATTTTAATATGTTCAAAATCTTCTGAGAACACAGTAGTTTACAATATTGCCAATTAAAATCATATGTGAATTATTTATCTAATGTGTGGTTTTCTATAAAAATACTTTTTTATTTTTAAATCATACAGAAGTTTTCAGATATTCAACAAAATATCAGACACTTTACTTTAAATTTATTATGCTCACTCTGTGTGTATGTGTGTGTGTGTGACTTCATGCAAAAGTGTGTGTGTGTTTGTGTGTGTGTGTGTGTCTGATAATATATGTGGTGTTCGAATGTGTCCTTCTAGCATATATGATTTCTGATCCATGAGGTATATTTTCTTCCAGAGGTGACTAATGATACATTCTGAGCAAATGCACACATTGGTTCTTTCCTATTTACATTACAACCACAAGAACAGAGATGTCCTTATAATTCTAAGATGTTTTTGCATAATTGTTAATGTATAGATAGTAAGATGTAAAATTAGTGTAAGATGTCCTTGTTCATAAAATGCAAATAAACTGGCATGTTATGATAGGTCTTGGATGAATCTTCAGCAACACACACACAGACACAGACATACACACACACACACACACACACACACACACACACACACACACACACACACCCTTATTTTCAGAGTAATAGGTTATGCCCAGTGGTTAGAAGACAATAAATAAAAACTCTGTGAGAGAGATGGCTTATGAAGTGGTTTCCTTTGGCCTTGGTTCAAGGTTGTTTATGGATAGTGAGGGAGCACTTGTGCTGTGTTTCTTAAGGGATTGTTTCCTGGACACTTACAATGCTTATTGCAGATAGCTGATACTATAGAAACTATCTTCATAACGATATACCTATCTACTCACTGTCATACACTATGGTAATTTATTAGAATTCCAGTATATTCATGGAATCTTCTCAGATTCCTATTATTTGATTTCAGCTATTTTTCAGCTATTTCTTGCTGTCTTCCTAGGTCTTGGAGCAGATTCTGAATGTGAGGTAGCAGAGAGCTAATAATACAAGCACCTCGCTTGTTCTTGGGAGTATTAAGTGATGGAGTATTTCTAAAATATTCATTTTGGGTTCCTAGTTCTATCAGCATTACAGTTTTTAGTACTGTATATTTGTCTATCATCTAACTATATACAAAGCATGATATGGAGAGAGTACTCATCTTTTTTTTTTTAAGTATAGAATAGAGTTTATTTAGAGCATGGGGAGGGGAGTTAAGAGGGTAGTAGAGGCAGAAAGAGGGGGGGGGGAAGAAGAGAAATAGAGGCCGGCCATGAGCAGGTGGATAGAGGGGGAAGGGAATGGGGAAGGGAGGGTAAAGGGAAGAGCCCAAGAGAACAAGAGGGCAAGAGGAAAGCAAGAGAGAAGCAAGAGTTGTTTGGACTTTAAATTTTCTTTCTTTGTCTGTTCTTTTCATTTCTTTTTAATTGTAGCTACTATTTATCATGACTTTCCAAAAACTGAAAACATTCTGTATATGAAAGTAAGAGTGTAAAATGATGGACCTCTAGATGGGGAGGAAGCAAAGCGTTGTGCTCTATTTTAACTGCCCTCCCTGCCTGTCTGCTGCCATAATGAAAAATCAGTATGCTGAGCTCCTGCACCCATGGCTGCTCAGTCTTCCTTTATCATACACAACCTATTAAAGTTATGTTTGAAAACTAAGTACCCATGTAGTTAATTTTGTGATAAATATGTTAGACTGGCAGTCTTCCAAAGTTTTCTCAAGGGATGAAAATAAGATGTTTATTCTATATTAGAGTTGCCATTACAGAGTGCAGATTATGATTAGACAATAACTACTTTTGTAATCATGAGCTTCAAAGTTATTTTTATACCATTTTCTCTGCACTTTTTATAGCCTTTGTGTGTAACAGCAACAAACATTGATACAGTGAATGATATAATTGAGAAGTTACTACCAATGACAAGAATGACTGTAAGTTATTTTCAATTTACTTTCAGTTAAAATATATGTACAAATGTGTATGCATATGAATAATACAGATGAAACTTAATCAGGATAAATTTACAAATCATATTTTACAATCTGATCCTTTTGGAACTAAAGGCATCTAAGATATAGTAATAGTCTTGAGAGGGACTTTTTTCTTGAATTTCCTGTCTACGTTTTCATAGAAATGAAATTCATAACCCAGTGGTATTGAACTATAGCTTTTACTGTCACTAGACAATAAAGATGCAATGTAATAAAGTGAGACTAATTGGTCATATGCATGCACCTGATTTAAAGGATGCTGATCTTAGAGTAACAAGATCTTTCTTTCTCTCTCTCTCTTTCTTTTTTTCTTTCATTCTTTCTCTTCATTAAAATTTTATTGCACTTCCTTTATGGTATATAATTCCTCTCCTCTTCCATTCCTTCTTGTTTTGTTTCTCTGTGTGTTGAGGTGTAAGTGATCATGTTCTGGTGTGTTGTTGTTGTTGTTTTTCATGTTTAATAAATGTGTTTGTATATTTCTTTCAATGTTCTCTCTGCATACATATCTGTATATTTGGTCTTTCTATTTTTAAATGTGCATGTGTATCTCTGTGTAATTCTATGTCTCTTTCTCTCTGTCTCTGTCTCTCTGTCTCTCTCTGTGTATGTGTGCTTGTGTTTCTCTGAATGTGTGTTCCTGTTAGTATGTATGATGACTTTCTGAGAGTCAGTTTCTCTCCCTCCCTCTCTCTCTCTCTCTCTCTCTCTCTCTCTCTCTCTCTCTCTCTCTCTCTCACTCTTTCATCTCCTTGTATGTTTGGGTGAGTGGAGGTATGAGTGTCTGCTTGAGTGGATTTTTGTTCCCTAGTGTAATACTTAAGAACTCTATGGGACAATCCCTTCATTTTATTCATGAATCAACAAACAGTACAATTAATGATTTCTCCAATTAGAGCACAGTATCATTTTAGTCACTCCTGGAGGTTGCTAACTATTTCAAGAGAATGTTCTATTTATATAATTGTTTCAAATGGATCCATCACTCTGTGTGCAATAATTATGTTGTGGAACTTCTTTCCAGTATGTGGCCTATTTTCCAGGTTAGACACATCTCTGTCCTCTCCACAGACTGGCTATCTCTGAATGAAAGCCAATGGTTGTGTGTACTCACTCCTAGGTACCCTCAGAGCCTCTCTGTTTTTTGTCTAATTTTCTCACTGTTGCCGAAGTAACCATATCTTTCAAATGTTCCTTTACCAAGTCATCATAATCACTGTGACTATATGACTCTCTTGGTACTAGGTTGTGTGCTCATGTCAAATCAATGTTCAATATTCCACTGACAGACTGGAGAGACCTTTGTGAGTAATTCTGTAATAACATTGGTTTGGTTAGTGTTGATGGCTGAATGCAATTTCTTATTCTGCTGTGGATCATTAGATCAAGGTTCCCTCAGAGAGGAAATGCAAGTACCAAAGGGTTTTCTCCTGAAATCAAGGGAATCTTCTGATGACTCAAACCTGTAGTCGGAAGACATGCCATTAATGCTGGTCCTAATAATTTTCCTGCTATAGAGCTAGAAATTGTAAGTAAAGAAAACCACTAGATTCTTCAAGACTCTACTGTCAGATTATTTGTGATGATTGGGTTTTTTTGGCTCCCAGAACATTGAGGATTACCAACTGTGGTTCTGTCCTGGAAGTGAAGAAGCTCCAAGAGCACTCCAAGGTAAGAAACAGGGAAATCTAAGGAACGACTAGCTGAGTTCAGTGGTCTAACCCTGAATTCTCAATGTTTTCATTATGTAGTCTTAACCTTAAATGCACACTAAAGCAAAATAACTAAATGGCATTTCATTCTTTAATTTCATAATTAATAACTTTAATATAGCCTTCAGGCACATGGTAACATCTCGGTATAAATGAGTGTGAGGTCTGACAAAAAAATAACAAACGTCTGTGTTTTCCACCTGAGAAACTTAATTTTCCTAAAAAGAGAAACAAAAACTGGATATATTGTTTTAGAAGAAAATAACTGAAAAAAATCATTTGGTAATCATAGAGAATCGTACTAGCAAAAGAAATTTTTCAGGGATTCCCAACACCCATGTGATAGCTCATAGCCATCCATAACTCCAGTTTCAGGGGATCAGATGTTCTGGTCTGACCTGCACAGGAATCAGGCTCAATAGACTACAAGGATATGCATTGGAGCAAAACAGTTACAAACAGAAACAAGTCCAAAATTAAAACAAAAACATAAAGAACAATTCAGTGTTTTTAAGGAAACGGTAGTCACAAGACTTTTTTCTTTTGTATGTGTGTGAAGATTTCTCATAAGCAGTAAGAAATTTGTCAACTTTAAAAAAATACTCTGTTTATTCCAACCTGTGTAGATTCTGTTTTGTAATGAAAACTTTAATGTAGCCATATCTCTGAGTCCATGTGAAATATGCAGTTCACATGTTCCTATGTCCAGCAATTGCCCCCCTGAATGAGAGACCATATTCAGATTATTAGGGACTTCCTGACTGAATCACCTGCTATTCCTTCTATTGCTTTTTTTTAATTTGTCACTAACTGAATTATTGCCAAATAAATAATAGTAATAAAATGATCAGAAGCATTTAAATAAGATTTAAAAATCTGAGATCATAAAGTGTGCTGCTTGCAAAGGTGATGTGTTTAAAAGCTAATGAAAAGGTGAAGTTCTAATGCATAGTGACCTTCAGACAAGTGACAGTAACAATGTCTTTTGGAGATCAGAGATCATTGTTATTCAAAATTTTCTCATGTATCATGAAAAGAATTTGTGAGGATATTCTTTTTTTATTTTTATTTTTGGACATTTACTTATATACATTTCAAATGTTTTCCCCTTTGGAAACCCCCTATTCCCCTCCCCCTGCCTCTATGAGGGTATTCCTCCACCTACTCATCCACTCCCCTCTTCCCTCCTTGG
Organism: Uromys caudimaculatus; assembly: GCA_028551405.1. Lineage (NCBI taxonomy): Eukaryota > Metazoa > Chordata > Mammalia > Rodentia > Muridae > Uromys > Uromys caudimaculatus. Next base: position 2,486 of record JAPYYD010005833.1, on the reverse strand, counting down.
CATTCCCCTACACTGGGGCATCTAACAACCTCAGGCCCAAGGACCTCTCCTCCCACTGATAGCCAACAAGACCCTCCTCTGCCACATATGTGGCCAGCACCATGGGTCCCTCCATGTGTTTTCTTTGGTTGGTCGTCCAGCCTCCAGGAGCTCCAGAGGGGTCTGGCCAGTTGACATTGTTGCTCCCTCCATGGGGCTGCAAACCCCCTCAGCTCCTTCAGTCCCTTCTATAACTCCTCCATCCGGGACCCCATGCTCAGTCCAATGGTTGACTGCGAGCATCAATCTCTGTAATTGACAGGCTCTGCCTGAGCCTCTCTGGAGACATCTTATCATGCTTCCATCAGCAGGTACTTCCCAGCATCCAGCTTTGTGATTGTACACTTTTCTCTGGTGAATCTTCTTAACCTTGAGATTATAAATTATCTGATGTGCTCAGAAAAGATGTCTATTGCATACAACTCCATCCTGCCTCATTATTAAGCCACATTCTCCAGGTCCATGTCCCCAACTAGAGTACAAAAAACCAGTTGTGTGTCCAGAAGGTGTCATGTGTTTTCTACAGCATACAGCATCAATCTGAGCACTATCAAGGAGAACAGCAATGGGAGGAAGCAGAGGCCATTCCATTTCCCTGATTCCAAGAAACCCTGTCCTCATACTGTGAATGCAAATGGAGTCTTTATAAATGTGGCCATCATCATGACAGAAAAAGAATATTGGACAGAGAAGTGCTTGACATGGCTAATAGAATAATTTATAGAGTGTCAGCTTCCAAACCATATGAAGAACTGTGTGTATGTGTGTGTGTGTGTGTGTGTGTGTGTGTGTGTGTGTGTGTGTGTATGTATGCATGCAGTAGGAAATATTTCAATTGAGTAATATAAAGCTACACAAGTAAAGTAAGTTTCTTATGATTAAAAATCTTATTGATTTGAATTCACAAACAGGCAGGTCTTAACATTGTCAAAGTAGAACGTAGCAAAAATCTGCCATACAAAGTGCTCTGATGGATCTAAATAAAGTGATAAATTGAAATTTTTCTCATTGATTTTTGAGATCTCAGGATACACATCCTGTAAGTCTACTAATGCTTAGGATGCACATTTTTCAGAAGAAGAATGAGACATAAAACACAGCAGTGCATGCTAAATCTCATTGGAAGGGGTGTTCACACTCATTATTAATTTCAATTCATTTTATCATTTTCTTATAGGCTATGAGTACCCATATGACATTTTAATGATCAACCTTCAAAAGACCTTCAATAGATCGAACTCAAGAATTTTCACAGCTTTTCCTGTATTGCCTGGTTTGTATGTGAAAGGCCTAAACTCGGATGCACAGGGAAAATTCATCTTAAAGCCCCGGGAATCATCTAGAAGCCAGCAGCAAAGTGAGTCCTCCACCTTCCTTCAAGGACCATCTCAGTTCCCATTTCAATTTAGCACAAACTATCAATACATGTTGTCATTTTCTTGCTTGGGGGAGGGGCACTATAGAAAACAAACCCAAAACAAAACAATATGGCCCAGGTCCAGATTGTGATCTCTATATTCTGATATCAAGACTAATCTTGATTATAGGGAGAACATTCTATTTATTCCAGACACATAAGTGTTTTGTCCCATTAGAATATGATTTCACGTAGATTCATGATCAAGGCAGAAAAGGACCTAAGAACTACATTTAAACTATTGTATTGCAAGAGACACAGAAAATTCTATGTATGGAATTGATGATAATCTGCTTCACACTAGACTAGACATAACCTTAGTCTCCTGGCTCAGACTCTAATCTCACTTCGATTCACACAAAAAGCGTATTTTGTGTGTCTTCTATACCTGCATCTGGATTTCGAATAGACCTGATACTTAAGCCCTGTGGTTTTAGAAATTGTTTTAAGGGTTTTTTTCTTTTTTTTTTTTCTTTTTTATTTATTTTTGATACTTTATTTACATTTCCAATGTTTCCCCTTTTCTGGGTCTCCTCTTTGGAAACCCCCTATCCCCTCCCCCTCCCCGCCTCTGGGAGGGAATTCCACCTCCCACCTACCCGCCCACCCAGCCCTATATTCCCACCTTGACATTCCCGTTTACTGGGGCCTCTAGCACCCTCAGGCCAAGGGGCCTCTCCTTTCTCCCTGATGGCCATTGAGGACATCCTCTGCCACATATGTAGTCCGAACCATGGGTCAATAGATGTGTATTCTTTGGTTGGTGGTCCGAACTCCAGGATGACCGGGGGAGGGGGGGATTCAGGCCCATTGACGCTCTTGCTCCCTCCATGGGGCTAAAAATACCCTCAGCTCCTTCAGACCTTTCTCCAACCACTCCATCTGGAACCTCACTCTCAGTCCAGCGGTTACTGTTAAGTGAAACTTGGACATTCTGAACTTTTGGGCTAATGTCCGCTTATCAGTGAGTACATACCATGTTCATTCTTTTGTGACTGAGTTACCTCACTCAGGATGATATTTTCAAGTT
>JAPYYD010005832.1:0-11714 GCA_028551405.1 Uromys caudimaculatus | reverse complement strand
CTTTACTCTAAAAAATCAATGTGAATTTCACTTACTTACACTAACTACACTTAAACGGGCACACTATCAGTAAATATAGATATTTAATCAAATGAGTCAATTACTATATTTTAAATAAATGTATTTCCAACTGTGGACTAAAGGTGAGTTGACTAGAAGTGACAGAACAAATGGACAGATTGATATACAGCCAGGACTTTCACTTAATTTGAGCCCACGTCAGTTAGATACTAACTACCTTTTTCTATGCTGTGAGCTGATCAGGGTTTAAAGCCAAATGTATCCCATTGTTTGTGTCTATGATATATAGAAGAATTCTCGTCTGAACAATTTCATTTTCTCCCAGTTTTTGAAGTGGATCTTCAGGAATATTATTTAAGGTTGACACAAATATTTATCCCCAAATCTCAATAAACTATTTTATTGATGTCTGTCCTTCAAACCATTTACGAACTTATGAGAAGATACCTTAGATTTTTACTTGATAATGTCAGTACCAACTCAAACCTTCTAGTATAATATGAATGGTGTGATCATGGTCAGTCGAGATTCCATGTGACGTGGTCCCAGAGAAGACCTCCATGGTCATAAATTACAATGCAACCATGTATATGGCTTGATTTCATCACAGCAGTTTTCTCGAGTATGTGCAGAATCACCAATGAGGAACTACTCAGTGGCTGCAGATTCCCCTGATTAGTAGCTGCTATTAGTAGGGACAGTAGCTGTTTCTTGTGTCTTCATACTAATTTGGAATCTATGAGGTCAAGAGGCTTACAGATTTTCCACTTGTGTGCAAGGATCATAATCAGGGATTCCTCCCTCCTGCTTCTACAGTCTCCCTAGAAACAACAAGCAAGAGGACACCTGCTTCTCATATTTTAAATATTTTACTTTGAGAATATGTCTCACTGTATAGTCCACATATCTCACAAAGTTACAATACTCAAAAGTCAGCTTGAACAATGCTAGAACTAATAGCTTGTGCTTTCACATCTGCTTTCTTTTCAAGATGTTTGTTATTCTTTTCCAGATTCAAAGAGCAGGATAGTACCTTAAACAATTCCTTTCTAGAAAATGTGTCTAAAACTTATGACACAACAAACTAAGATATGTGTAGGGGAGTTTCCACCCAACCTCAACCATGTTAGAAGAAAAAGAAGTTACGATCATGAAGTAATGATATAAGAATAACTTCTTAGAAAAAGGAATAAAAGAACATATTTTCCTTTGGACAAAATGGCCTAATTAAAGTGTAGACTCTCATAGTAAGGAATGCATGTTGCACATACTCACAGGTTACTAGACACAACCAAAACATCATTAAATAAGGATAGATGTCTTTTATTCCTTTTCTTGCCGCTTGTGAGTTCCACGGGGCCTTGGCACAGCAAGGTTCGATGTATGTCTCCCATGTCTTCCTTCTCAAGCGTTTCCATATAGAAAAAATAAGATACTCCTGACACAGGTCTCCACCTAGCAGAACAAGGACTCAGTATGTGCATTATACAACCAATGTTCATACTAAATTTGAAAGGGTTCGTGATATTAAAGACAGTAAATAACATTGAAAGAGAATGTCTGAGGATTACTATACCAGCATTTATGATGATAACAGTTAATATATGGTACACATGAATTCAACTCAAAAATGAATAAAAATATGATACCAAAAGATAATTTTAACTCTTAACATAGATATATGCTAATTGGAAAGATATTAAGAAATTAAAAATTAATAATTGTTAAAATTTTAGACTGCTTTTTATACATGTGAACACCCTGGCCTTTAATATACCGATCTATATATCTGTTTCCTTCAGAAATTTCTTTTTGATGTCATTGTCCGTTCACCAACCTGTCTTGGATGGTGAAAATTAGAAATGAGTAGCTGGTGTATATTGTTTTCTGAAGGTATAATTCTATTAATCTAAACAACTCAAGCCAAAGACCTGTGCTTTTTTGATTCTGATGTTCAGTTTGGCTGTCAAAAATCTTATAATTAACTATATCACTGTAAATTCAGAAAAACAAAAAAGAAACAAATGAACAAATCCTCCAGCATTCAAAGAAATATATGTGAAGTCGGTCTTGTCCAGAAAAGCAGTCATTTCCCTTCCCTCTTTCCTGTGGCTCCTATAAAGATCTCAGTATTGATTCTGGGAAGTAAAAATTCTTGTACATCTTAAAGTCTCCAGCTAGATTTCTTTAAGGGAATATAATTCTGCCCAAACCATGGTACATCTTTCAAAATTTATGTAAAGAGGCATCATATCTTTTACTTAGAAAAGCTAAGGTAAAAAAGGCAGCAGTTCAGATATCTATCATTGACACTATGACCCTAAGAGTCTAAGAAACGCCAGAATCACAGGGGGCCTTAAAGATAACTGTGCTTCTATGATAGAGTCAGAGAGCGTCCTGCCAGGAAATTCAGACAACACTGAGAACTACAGAAGAGGTTACATGCTTGTTAGTATATTACAACCTTTTATACTAAAGCCTAGAGTCACAAAGTCCTGGGACTAAAACAACATGGGAGATAATCTGTGAATCTCACAATTAAATACACAGTAAAGCTTGGATACATAACAATCATTGAAAGATTGTATAAAATTAGAATGCCTGAGTCTTAGAAATGATTGTATTTTCAGAATAGTTATAAATTGGGCCTTCTGAAAACAGTACAGTATCCCTCTCCTTATGAAATATCTTTGTTTCTTTTAGGGGATTTGTACTGAATATTGCTAATAAGTTACTCTTCATAAGCCACTGGTAAGTTAAAAGATAGTTTACAAGATCTGGATAATCAAGATAGAACACTTCCTGATTCTATTAGACTATCATAGGAATCAAATTAGTTACTGTATCCCTACCTTTACAGGGGAGCCTGGAATTGAGAACCAATCAATGTATGTGAAATTATCGCTTCCCTTCTAAGCACCAAATACCAGACTGTAGACTGCAGTTGGTAAACCAACTACTGAAGTCTGAGGATGCTTTCGTTGTCATGGTGACAGGCCATTGTGATGTCAAGATTCCAATGCTCATGCTATAACTGACATAGTGACAAGTGCATTTCATGTCCTTGAATCTTTTTGCTTTAAAAAGTATTCTTTTAACAATGATTGAACGATAGATATTTTCATTAAATTACAGATATTCAGAAAAATATAAGATATGATAGATGATAGATAGATAGATAGATAGATGATAGATATCAATAATACCTGTTTAAGGAATGGAGGAATTTTTTATAAAACATTGTGAAATGCATATTTTTTCCCAAATAATATCAATAGCTAATTCTTTTTTAGCCTATCAAAGATATATATGAAAATGAAACTTTAGTAACACTGTGAACCTTAGGCACAACATGACAAAATCATAAAAGAAAAAAATGAATGTGCTTAACTGAATAGAGTCAGAAAGCTTCATCCACAGGGAAGTCAGGCATCACTGAATATTTGTATATTATTTTTCCCATTGCAATGATGCTTATTTCAGAATCATTGTTTAGTAGAAAATACATTCTTTAAATGAAATCATTCTATCGTTTACAACTTCAGTATAAAAACGGTTAAAATAAATATAAAATATGATTCTATTAATTTTATTGCTATTATTGAAAGTTTGAGGCTTAAAAATTAGGTCTTTTTCTTTCTTTTCTTCCTTATTTTCTTCCTCCTTTTTAAAAATATAGATTCAATATCATACAACACATTCTAATAGTTGTCCCTCCCTCTACTCTGCTCAGCTCCCTACACACACACACACACAGACACACACACACACACACACACACACACACACATACACACACACAAACACTTCGTCTCACATCTGGGATCAGTCCATTCCTTTCTCTCATTAGAAAAGAACAGGCTTCTCAGAGATAACATTACATATCAAAATAAAATAGAGTAAGATAAAATGAAAACCATTATATTGAAGTTGGACAAGCTAAGCCAACAGAAAGTAAAAGAGCCCCAACACAAGGCAAAAGAATCAGACTCACTCATTTGCACATTCCTAGTGTGTATACAGAGGATCCTTATTGACTCCTGTAGGCCTTGTGATTCTTGCTACAATTTCTATGAGTTATTTGAGTTTTGTTCATGTATTTTAGATGACTTTGCTCTTCTGGTCTTCCATCCCATATGGCTCCCTCACTCCCAAAACAGAAAAGCAGTCTTTAAAATTTTTTATTACAGAATTTGAACACTCCAAAATTCATTACTTTAAAGAACATATTCAAAATATGTAGTGATAAATTGTGTAATATATGAGGTGATACATTGAGGGATATTCTGTAATTGTGTAATATATGAAGTGATACATTGAGGTAAATTCTGAAGTATCCATTGATGCAACCTTTCAGTATTTGAATCGGTTAATGGTGAATGTGATTGTACAGATTTTTTTCTCTTTATTTAAATCTCATTCTACTTACTCCATTAATACAAGCACTTACATAAGAAATTAAGAATAATATTTAGTCTTCAAATATTATTTCTTTATCAGCAATTATAAATTTGAATATAATTCACTTTGCAATGCTGACAGAATCAGTTTGTTTTTCTTGAACAATGTGAAGTAAACTGAGAATATTTCTCCATGTTAAGTCCTGCATCCCCCAAAATAGAAACAGTGATTCCCTCTTCTATGTACACAGGTCAAGAATGGAGTTGTGTGAGAATTCTGAATGCTTGTAGGAAAGCACCAAGAAAACAAGATGTGAATCTTGTAGCCTCAGTTTCTTCAAACTCATAATTTTTCTTGAAATGGTTTTTCTGCTCCACCCAGGGGTAGTGGATAGGTGTGAATTTCCTTCAGCTGTTGTTATTAATATGCCTACATGGAAATACAGGTTTTGCCACCTGCGTCCTATCCTTGTAATTGAACTCCTTACACCTGTGACTCTTTTCCTTTCCTTTTTCTTTCCTTTTTACCACTGCTTCCCCTTGGTTGCCCCCGTCCCCCACAACCTGGTAATTCAGGTCTCTGTCAGGTTAGCTGCTTCATCTTCCCTTCAAGCCAGCAAAGTAGCCCTGCTAGAACACATCCCACACACAGACCACAGCTTCTCATACTGTCCCCATTCCAGTTATTTGTGACTCACATGAAGACCAAGCTTCACATCTGTACATATGTACATAGAGGCATAGGTCCGGGTCTTGTATATTCTTTGTTTGGTGGTTCATTGAGATAGGGCTCTAAGAGCCCCAAGGGTCCAGGTTAGTTGACTCTGTTAGTCTTCCTGTGAAGTTCCTATCCTATTTGGTGCCTGCAATGCTACTTATTCTTCAATAAGAGTCCCCAAGCTCCATCCACTGTTTCTGGGTGTCTGTATCTGTCTGAGTCAACTGCTGGGCAGAACCTCTCAGAGGACAACTTGCTCCTGTCTGGAGGCAACTAAGAATGTCATTTGTAGTGTTAGGGATTGGTGCTTGCCCATGGTCTCAAGTTGGGCTGGTCATTGATCGGCCATTCACTTAGTTTCTGCTCCATCCCCCATGCCTGCATTTCTTTTAGGTAGGACTCATTTGGGTTTGAAAGTTTATAGAGTGGGTTGGTGTCTCTATTGCTCCACTGGGATCCCTGAATTGAATGCAGCCTCTTCAGGTTGCATATTCCCAATGTAGTCAGTCACAGCTATAGTCATCTTTGATTTTTTGGTCCAACTCTTCTTCATGGGTATCTGTCTTGTTCTGCAGATGCCCACCATCTTCTCACCCCTGTGAGTTGCATATCAATTCCTTTTCATGGCCATCTAGCCCTCTCTCCTGTCCTTCTCTTACATCTCCCTAAGCCCCATATTCCCCTCCCCATAACCTTCCCTCACAGTTTCCTTCCTCCATCTCCCTCTTAGGAGTATTTTATTCCCCCTTCAATGTGAGATCCAATCTTGGATTTCCTTCTTGTTCACCATCTTTGAGTCTGTGGAGTGTAACATGGTATCTGCATTTTATGGCCAATATGTACTCATAAGTGAGTCCATACCATGCATGTAATTTTGGCACTGAGTTAACTCACTCTGGATGATATTCTCAAATTTCATTCGTCTGCAAAATTCATGACATCTTTTTTTCTTAAGAGCTAATACTATTCTGTATTGTACCACATGTACCACATCTTCTTGATATTTTGTTTATATGATATTTTTTGATATATCGAATCAATTGAGGGACATTTAGATTTTTTTTCAGTTTCTGGCTATTACAAATAAAGTTGCCAGTAACTTTGTGGGATGTTGTATCAACTTTTGAGTATTATTTTTTTTGTATACTCCAGATTTTATCACCCTCCTGGGCTACCCTTTGACTGTTTTACATCCCATACTTCTCCCCCCCATTTCCAGGAAGGTGTCCCCAACCCCCACCCAGCCAGACCTCTCCACTCCCTGAGTACTTCAATCTTTTAAGAGTTAGGTACACCTTCTCTGACTGAAACATGACCCAACAGTCCTCTGCTAACTATGTGTAGGGGGCCTCATAAGAGCTGGTGTATGCTGCAAGGTTTGTGGTTCACTGTCTAAGATATCTCAAGGATCCAGGTTAACTGAGACTGCTGGTCCTCCTACAGGGTCACCCACTTCCTATATTTCCTAAATCAACTACAGGGGTCAGGAGCTTCTGTCCATTGGTAGGGTATAAATTTCTTTATCTAACTCTTTTAGATACTTGTTGGGTCTTTTGTGTGGCAGTTAAGATAGGTCCCTTTTTGTGAGCACTGCATAGCCTCAGTAGTAGTGTCAGGCCTTGGGGCCTGCCTTGAGCTGGATCCCACGTTGGGCTATCCATGGACCTTCTTTCCTCCAGTGCCTCTCAAATTCTGTCCCTGAATTTCTTTCAGGCATGAACAAATATGGGTCAGAGATTTTGAATGTGGGATGGCAACCCCATCTCTCCCTAGATGCCCTGTCTTTCTGCTGGATTTCGGTTTTACAAGTTCCCACTCCCCACTATAGTGCATTTCATCCAAGGTCTCTCTCCCTTTGAGTCCAGAGAGTCTCTTATCTTCCAGGTCTCTGGTACATTTTGGAGGGTCTCTGAGCTCCTATATTGTGAGGGTGACTGCTTCTATTCTTTCTTCTGGCCCTCAGGACACCAGTCCTTAAGCCCCACCTAACATCTGATCATGTTTTCCAATTCCCTCCCGGTCCCATTTCACAACCAGGTCCCTGTCTTCCTGCCCCCTCCTGTGATGGTTTTCTTCTTTCTCCCAAGTGGGATTGAGGAGTCCTCACTTGGGCCCTATGGCTTGTTAACCTTTGAGTGTTGTGGACTGCATCTTGTATATTCAATACTTTTTTTCAGCTAATATCCACTTATTAGTGACTACATACCATGCATATTTTTAGGACTATATTTTAGGACGATTTCAGGATGATGATTTTCTAGTTCCACCCATTTGCATACCAAAGTCAGAATGTACTCGTACTTTTTTTTTTTTTTTTTGCCTTAACTATTTTTTTGGATATTATCTTTATTTACGTTTCAAATGTTATCCCCTTTGCCTCCCCAGAAACCTCTTATACTATCTCCCCTCCCCATGCTTCTATGACATTGTTCCCCAACTCACCTACCCACTCCCACCTCATTGTCCTGGCATTCCACTACACAGGGGCCTCAATCCTTCATAGGCCTGAGGTCCTCTCCTGACATTGGTGCAGGATAAGGCCATCCTCTGTTACATGTGCAGGTACAGCCATGGATCCCTCCATGTGTACTCTTTGGTTGGTGTTTTAGTCCCTGGGAGCACTGAGGGGTCTGTTTGGGTGATATTGTTGTTCTTATTATGGGGTTTGAATGTTCTTCAGCTCCTCCAGTCCTTTCTCAAACTCCTCCATCAGGGACCCTGTGCTCAGTCCAATAGTTGGCTGAGAGCATCTGCCTATGTATTTGTCAGGCTCAGGCAGAGCCTCTAGGGAGACAGCTGTATTGGGCTCCTGTCAGCAAGCACTTCCTGACATCCACAATACTGTCTTGTTTTGGTGACAGTATATGGGATGGATTCCCAGGTGGGGCAGTCTCTGGATGGCCTTTACTTCAGTCTCTGCTCCACACTTTATTTCTGGATTTTCTCCCCTGAGTAATTTGTTTTCCCTTTTAAGAAGGACTGAAGAAGCACCCACCCTTGGGTCTTCCTCCTTCTTGAGCTTCCTGTAGTCTTTGAATTGTGTTTTGTGTATTCCTAGCTTTTGGGCTAATATCTACTTACCAGTGAGTGCATACCATGTGTGTTCTTTTGTGACTGGGTTATCTCACTCTGGATGATATTTTAAACTTCCATTCATTTGCCTAATGATTTCATAAATTTATTGTTTTGAATAGCTGAGTAGTACTATATATGGTGGAAATGTAACACATTGTCTGTATCCATTCCTCTGTTGAACAACATCTGGGTTCGTTCCAGATTCTGGCTATTATAACTACGGCTTTAGTAACATAGTGGAACATGTGCCCTTCTTATATGTTGGAGCGTCTTTTGGATAAATGCCCACGAGTGGCTGAGCTGGGTCCTGAGGTAATACTATGTCCTATTTTCTAACGAACTGCCAGACTGATTTCCAGAGTGATTGCACCAGCTTGTAGTCCCACCAACAATGGAGGTGTATTCATCTTTCTCCACATCCTTGCCAGCATTTGCTGTCACCTGAGCTTTTAGCCTTAGCCATTCTGACTGGTGTGAGTTGGAGGAGACTACGTAAAATGCCATTTTCCAAAGATTATGGACAATCATAAATCTGGCACATTGGAGGCTAAGCAATAACATACTTCAATAACATTTATTATAATAGATAAGAATATGTAATACACAATATTAAATATAGTGAGTAAAACTATTAGTAACAAATAATATGGTTAAATATATACTGTAGTTGTTTCTTGTAATAATCTCCTTTGCTATAGTTACTTGGGAAGTAGAAGGGAACGTTGAAAGAGAATGACCAGAAACTTCTTCAGTCAATAAGAAGATTCTTTTGTGGAAAGTTATATGTTGAAATTGGTCCGTTTTCCCCTGGTAAATGGAACATAAGTTGTCATCATTAGTTATTCTCAGATGATAGTTTCAGCCTACTTCAAGTAAGACAAGTTTTTCAGTATATTTTCTGAACTATACACAAAGAATTTCTTGAGATAACAATATATCTGATCTTGAATGGTGTTACTGTTAAATCAGGTATGTTTTAGCCTGTTTATGATTCTTCACAAATGTGTTTTAATGGATCTCATGCATCTTAATATTTATACCACATGCAAAGCATTTGGCAAGATTGTCTCTCAAATGAAATTAAACAAACATCAGTGTTTTTGTACAAGCAGAACAAAGCTTTTGGCCCACGGTTTAATCTCATAGTATGTTTAATGGATTTTTAAGTCAAATAATTCTTTCTATGTAATCATTTTAAGAATAATTTAGTACCCAAGATATCCTACATGACTCATGGACCATGGGAAGAAAGATGAAAAATATACCATATAGTATTCTGGAATACTTACAGAGACAAAATAAGGAATTGCTGTGTCATATATACATGTACATATGTATGTATATATGTGTTACTATTTATACCTAAGTATATATACATAGCAGGTAATATTCTGGAATTCTTACAGGAGCTAAATTAAGAGTCCTTCTGTCATATATACATGTAAGTATGTATGTATGCATGTATGCATGTATGTATGTATGTATCTATCTATCTATATATGTGTGTGTGTGTGTCTATGTGTATAGATATGCATATATCCTTATCTTCATATACAGTTTAAAGTGTTCTTTAATAAAAACATTTTCCATATGCTAATATCAGGATATGCCCCAATGCCTCTCTGATATTTACAAATTATGAAATCAGGGAATGATATCATCCTTCCATCCATTTGATAACTAATTATTACTTCTCTCACCCTTTAGTACCTTGCTCCTGAGGTACTAAAGCAACTGATGAAATCTTTAATTGTTCAATATTAGCATTTGAGGTTTGATCACTGTGGGCATGTATGCCATTTACAGAACAGGTGACTTACCAGCAGCATGTAGTGATGTGTTTCTTTCATCTGACCTCTATTGATTATCTTTACAAATTACATGTTCATCACCTCCAAATATTTCTATGCAGTTGTCAATCATTATTTGTATAATAGATAGCTGTAACACCACAAGGCAAAAGCAAGATCCTCTGTCATTTCCATAGCTTACAAAATTGAAATCATTAAAAAATTGAAATCCAAAATGATGAGGAAAATAGTTACTACAAGATGATATGATCTTGTGAAATGAAGTCTCTGACAGAACTGGAGACTCTAAGTTTTTTGCAACTTACTTAAAATAGTTAAAATTCCTTACATATTGCAAAGAATGAGGGAACTACTAAAGCAAAGTAACATTTCAGAACTGATATGCTGCCCGAATAACTGTGAGTGAATCAAACGAATGCTTTCAAAGGTTTCTGGAATTGGTGATTTGTTTTTTTATTTTTTGCAGGGATGTGGGGAGGAGGTGGAGTTTCATTGTGATGGTTTGAATGGGATGCCTGTCTAATATGATACCATCTTTGTGACACCTTTGGGTGGTTTAAGTGTCTTAGCTTTCCTGGAGGAAGTAGGTCATGGGTTAGACTTTAAGGTTACAGAAGCCAGGTGCCATTTGCAGTGTATCATCTGTGCTTCATGTTTTCTGCCTAAGATGAGAGCCGCCAGGTCGCTAATTCCAGACTGGTTGTTCTACCTTCCTGCAGTCCTGCTCCTCTGTCCTGAGTTTGAAGGATTATAATCTCTCAACATCTCGATGTCCCAAATAAGCATTTACTTCTATAATTTGCCCTAGTCCTGGAATTTATTAAAGCAATAGGAAAATGTCTAAGAGAAGAACTTGGCGAGAAGAGGGATCTTAGAGGAGAAAATACCTCCACCAGATTGGCCTATTGTACAGGGAAGTCTGTGGAATACTGTCTTGATTAAGAGTGGAATTGGTAGGGCCCAGGTCTCCAGGATGGTGCCGCCCTTGAGCTGCTAGTCAGACAGAGAAAGATATGAGGTGCAGGAGAGGAGGCAGAACTTCGGTACAGCTTCTGCTTCAGTTCTTGACTCCAGGTTCCTGCCCTGCTTCGGTTTGGGCCCTGACATTTCTCAGTAGTTAACTGTAACTAGAAGTATATCGTGAAGTGGAACGTGTTCTCCATAAGTTGCTTTTCATCAGTGTAGTTTGATAGCTATAGTAGGAAATTCAAATACTTTCTGACTTTAACAACCCTTTCCTGGGCTATCATAGTCCATTGTGTGTAACATCATCATGACATCCTTCCTGTGGACCTCCTGTCTGGAAACAACTTGTAAAATATACCCTTTCTTTCTTCTTTCTTTTCTTTTCTCTCTCTCTCTTTTTTTTGGAGGGGTTATTGTCCTTTTTAGTTGTCTATCTTTTTGCCTTTTCAGAATGAATGTTCTTTGTTGATTCAATGTGAATTTCTCATCATGAAACCCAGTAACACTCATTTTTCAATCATTTTTTCCGAAATTGAAAAAAATTAAAATTTAAATAAATTTGAAATTAAAATTAAATTGAGGGAGGAGGTGCTTGTGATATGGGACTTAGAGGAGGGTACTGCAATCAGAATATAAAGTAAACAAATACAGTAATGAAAAATTAAGCGTATGTATTTATAGTGAAATTAGGAGCTACAGAAAGCCTGAGGTACATAAAGCTGT
>JAPYYD010005831.1:0-11722 GCA_028551405.1 Uromys caudimaculatus | reverse complement strand
ACCAATATGAGAATTCTGCCAACTTCTCAGTATATCTATCTCAATAATGCATTCTGGAACTAGAGAAATAACAATGGGAGGAATTTGGGGACCTTCTAGGCCTACTGTGAGTTGGACATCAGCCAAATTGTAATTAATCACCTGAATTCCATGGGTCCTACTTTTAACTGAAGGGCCACAATGTTCTTGGGATCTCCTGGAATCAGCATCAATTTAGAATCAGTTTCCAATAGATCCCAGAAAGTCTGATTATTTCCTTCTTCCCAGTGTACAGTTACCCTATATAAGGCCATAGTTCCAACTGGGAAATAACTGAATAAATGCTAACAGAAAAAATTCACTGTTTTATCAAGATCATTTCTATGGGCCATCACTTCATTCATTGGGGTTCTGGGTCTGCAAACTGAGTCATGTCTGGAAACTGATTTACTGGTTGAGATTTCCTCCTGCCATGATCCAGTATAGTCTTTCTTTCATTTTGAAATTTTTCTGGTTACACAGATCAAACAGAAATGTTGTATGCTTCTTATCTACTTCATGTTTGGAAAGATCATGAGTGATTAGCTAGTACCAAAGGTCTGTGCAAGTCATGCTCTTATAAAAATCACCTCCCTTTTGCTCACCATTATGGGTTAGGTCATTATGAACAATGTTTTGTCTATACTTCCTATTATAATAAGTATAATCATCAAACCTCTAGAGATTCAATGCTGCTACCTGGCTGCTGCCACCTTGGGGTCCAATTAAACCTCTTGCATTTAATTCATCCCATTGTGCAGCAGCATCTCCAATCTGAATGTCTGGCACAGGAAAATGGTGACAACAAAACACTTCAAATGTTCTAGTGTTCTTCTGACCATTTTGTTCATTATAGGATTCACTCAGGATATGTCTTCTGGGTCATCCCATTGTGGAGGATTAGGTTTAACACAGCTGACCAACTCTGGCATTGCAATTTCCCTGAGCCTTCAAATCCTTTCATTAACACTAATAATGTTATCAGGGATGTACAAGTTCTTTTAAGTTGGAGATCTTTTGATAAATACTTCATCCCACCATTCAAAGATATTTATGATACCTACTTTTTTTTAACTGTGCAAGCTTACATATTAAACTTATATTCTTTATCCAGAGGGCCCATATGAATAAACTCAGCCTTCCACCATTATTCTACACTCTTAAAATCCATTCCCACATATATTCCCCAGATTTTTGTTTGAATGAATTAGCAAAATCATTAAACCTCTTAGTGTTGTGTACTTCCTTGTAGAATAATACTCTTTCTACTTCCACTCTAGGGGCATGCTTTCCCTTGAGTCTGGTTATAGGTATAGAGGAAAATATTGGTGGACTTCAGGAACATCTGTATTGTATTGCCTGCCATTTCTTACTGAGAAAATCACTGCTGATTTAGAGGACAATGAAGGATTTTTTCAGTTGAAATAGGCCATATTCCAGTGGGTCAGGGTAAGGGTATTACTTCCTCTGGTGAGATAAACCCTTGGGATCTGAGGGTTCCAATCCATATTTCTCAGCTTCAATACAGTCCTCCTGTACTTTACCATCTTAAGTTATAGCTTCCCATTCTTTGCCAATTAATGCTTTCACTTTAAATGCTGACACTCTCTGATACTGAGACTTGAAATTTCACAATAATAAATCCAATCTTATGATATGAGCTTTTGTTTGACATTAACAACTTGAGCTCTATGGCAGCTGGAAAGAAGATTCTCTTCAAGGGCACACTTACAAAGTTTTAAATACTCTGATCTCATTTGGAGTTACTCACTTTTATCATGCACCTCATTACTATCATTCATCAATTTATCCAGCATTGTTAAGAGCCATAAAAGAGCAAAAATCATTTTCCTTGTTTTCCCCCACAATGTAGAAAGTTTCATATACCAGATCAACAAATACAGAGGCAGATGCTCACAGCCAACCATTGGACTGAGCATGGAGTCCCAGATGGAGGAGTTCGAGAAGAGACTGATGGAACTGAGGGAGTTTGCAGCCCCATGAAGGGAGTAACAGTGTCAACTGGCCTGACCTCCCGATGCTCCCAGACTGGATCACCAACCAAAGAATACACATGGAGGGATCCATGGTGCTGGCCACATATGTGGCAGAGGAGGGCCTTGTTAGCCATCAGGGGGAGGAGAGGCCCTTGGGCCTGAGGGTGTTAGATGTCCCAGTATAGGGGAATGCCAAGGAGGGAAGACGAGACAAAGCAAATGAGTTATTTAGAAAAGCTGACAATAGATGTTGACAACCAGAGTCTGGGAAAAAGGAAAAAAAAATTGTTCGATGGGTACAATGTTAGAAATAGGAGTATAACACAGTGTTCTCTAGAATGGCAATAGAAACAGAATCAATGTAATTGAGTATCTAAAATAAAATTTTGGAAGAAAGGATTTGATTGCATTCATCATATGGAAAGTATATAATTTAATGTAATATGCTAATTACATAAATGGATAACCAACTTATATCTGAGTCAAAACTTCATGATTTACCTCAAAATGTATATAATACTTCTTCATCCAAAAATAAAAAAAAAAAGTTTTAAGTTAAAAACAAACAAACAAAAAAAAGTTTAGAACCAGTCACCATCTTCTGTCTTAGTTAGGATTTAATTGCTGTGAAGGGACAATATGATGATGGCAACTCTTATAAAAGAAACCAATTATTTAGATCTGGTTTACAGTTTCAGAGGTTCACTCCATTATCATCATGACAGAAAGCGTGACACACTATGGGAAGACATGGTTATGGGGAGCCCAAGAGTTCTATACCTTCATCTGATGGCAGTCAGGAGGAGACAATCTTCAGCAGGCAGCTAAGAGGAGGCTGGTCAGTTATGACCATATATGAAACCTCAAAACCTCATCTCCATAGAACCACACTTCCTCTAACAAGACTACACCTCCTACAATGAGACCAAATCCCCTATAGGCCATGTGTATTCACAAGGCTAAGAATAGCAGCACAATTTCAGGCAGTGATTTTTTATTATTTAATAATAAATACAAATTTAGACTGAGTAATTTCCCTAAACTACAAAATACATAGACCTATGAATAAGACTAGAGGGTGTAATCAAGAGTAAGCATGTCAATGGGATGACTACAATAGAATGGAATGCAGAAATACAATAGCAGTGTACATAGTGTTAGAAGAGATAGTCTAGGAGATGATGGCTAGTAATGCTGGCCAGTCATTCATAATAATACCCCTCATGAAGGCAACACTGCAAAGGTTCTGTAGTTTGTAACTATTTTATGCAATGGGTTGATTATTCTAATCTTATAGAAAGATGGCCTAAAAATGGACAAGGATAGTGATCTACATCATGGTGTATTATGTTACCCCATACATACAAGTATTAGTTCAAAAATTAGTTGTAAGAACTATTACTCAAAATTGCCTCCATTCTATCAAATTAATTTCTTTCTTATGACTACAACAGAACAGGAAGGTCAGGTAGTGGTAATTGAATTCAAAGAAAATAGTAAAACATATTGCAAAGACAAGGCAAATGTGCTAAATGTAGCTGTATTGCATTGTCTTTCCAACTAACAGTTTAAATAAGACCAAATGAGCTGCATATTTAAAGAAAACAAAAGATGGCATTTGACAAAATCATTACCTGTGACAGCATTTTAATGCTGCTATGTTATATGATGAGGTTTTATTCTCCCTACCAACTGCTATTTTAAGGTGAGGTTGATTTCTAACTAGTCAGACTGAAGCTTCAGGACCAAATTAGGGATAAAATTTCACACGGACCCCAGTGTGTTTTGCTTGCTTGCTTGAGCATGGCCACATTCTCTGTGACAATGATTTTTTCCATTTAAAGGAGCTTTTGGTACTTTAATCATAAATACAAATTTACAATCACAAAACAGATTCTTGTAAACCATGCCTGAAAGCAAGTCTGTTAATGTATTGACAGCATAGACTTCAACTTTAATGTCTCCTTTTTCATTCATCTGGTGGCCATTATGTTCCTAGAAAATGCTGGCTTTCCCCCCCTCCCATTAAGGGTGCTCCACTCTTCTCCAGAACCCAGGAGTCACAGCTCCCTTAGACAAAAGTTCTCCGATGCCAAAATAGTTTTTATCTTTGTTCGTTCTGGATGGCAGGCAGCGCCACCAGGGCAGACGGGTGGAGAAGGAGGGGAGAGAAAGAGCTACTTGGGTCAGTGTGTTCTATTTATAGTTCTGAGAGGAGGGGACGGGGCTTGGTAGTTGATACTTTCCATTGACCAGCTTGGGAACACTAATTGTTGCCTCCTTTGCCTCTACACAAGTTTCACACGCCAGGCCTCTCTCCATACAGGGGTCATGATAGCTCTGAAGAATTTCCTGGGAGTGTTGGCCAGAAGCATAAATTCTGGTCCCTGGTGTCATCTTCACCGGATCTCCCAGGACTTCTAGCTTATGCTCAACCGGGCATTATAGATCACTGCCCCACAGAAAGATGGCCTAAAAAATGGAAAAGGATAGTGAACCACATCCTGAGTGCCTTCTTATAGTACCAGGAAATCATGGTGGATGTGTGCATTATGTGACCCAATACATACAAGTGTTAGTTCAAAAACTATTTGTAACAACTATGATTCAAAATTGTCTCCATCTGGGTTGTTTCTAGCTTCTGGCTATTATAAATAAGGTTGCTGTAAACATACTGGAGCATGTGTCCTTGACATAGGTTGGAGCATCTTTTGGATATATGTCCAGTAGTGATGTACCTGGATCTTCAGGTAGAACAATTTCCAGTTTTCTGAGGAGCAGCTGCGTTGTTTTCCAAAGGGGTTTTATCAGCTTGCAATCCCACCAGCAATGGAGGAGTATTCCTCTTTCCACATCCTTGCCAGCATCTGCTGTCACCTGAGTTTTTGATCTTAGCCATTCTGACTGGTGTGAGGTGGAATCTCAGGTTTGTTTTGATTTGCATTTCCCTGATGACTAAGGATGTTGAATGTTTCTTTAGGTGCTACTCAGCCACTCAAGAACCCAATTTTTAATAGGCTTATTTGGTTCTCTGGAGTCTAATTGTTGAGTTCTTCATATATTTTGGATATTAGTCCTCTCTCAGATGTAGGGTTGGTAAAGATCTTTTGACAATCCTTAGGTTACTGTTTTGTCCTATTGACAGTGTCCTTAGCCTTACAGAAGCTTTTCAATTTTATGAGGTCCCATTTGTCAATTGTTGAACTTAGAACATGAGTCCTTGGTGTTCTGTTCAGGAAAACTCCTGTGTCAATTTGTTTGAGCCTTTTTTCCACTTTCTCTTCTATTAGATTCAGCATATCTTCTTTTAATAGCCAGAAGCTGGAAAGAACCCAGAAGTTCTTCAACAGAAAAATGGATACAGAAAATGTGGTACATTTATACAATGGAGCACTGCTCAGCTATTAAAAACAATGAGTACATGAAATTCTCAGGCAAATTGATCAAAATATCATTCTGAGTGAAGTAACTGAGACACAAAAGAACACACATGAACACATATGCTGTGTACTCACGGATACGTGGTATTAGCCCAAAACTCAGAATACCCAGGATACAATCCACAAACTACATAAAGCTTAAAAAAAGGAAGACAAAAAGTGTAGATGCTTCGATCCTATATAGAAAGGGTATAAAATAATCCTAGGAGGTAGAAGGAGGCAAGTAACTGGGAGGGATAGAGGAGATGGAGAAAAAAGGGGGGATTGGATCAAGTATGAGAAGGGACAGAAGCTTACAGAGGGTCAGGAAATAGAATAGAAATAGGTAGCAATGGGGGATGGGGAACTGGCTGTAGCCACTAGAAAGTCCCAGATGCCAGGGAAGTGAGAGGCTCCCAGGTCTTGACTGGAATGACATTAGCTGAAATACCCAACAAAGTGGAGAGAGAACTTGTAGAGACCATCTCCAATAGATAGGCATGGCCCCCAGTTGAGGAATGGCACCACCTACCCATATCAAAATTTATAGCCCATATTTGTTCCTGTCCAGAGGAAAGGAAGGAACAAAAATGGAGCAAAGACTGAAGGAAAGGCCATCCAGAGACTACCCTACCTAGGGATCCATGCCATCTTCAGACACCAAACTCTAACGTTATTGCTGATGCCAATAAGAGCTTGCTGACAGGATCTTGGTATGACTGTACCCTGGAAGGTTATGCCAGCACCTGACTAATACAGATGCAAACACTCACAGCCAAACATCGGACCATGCTCTAGGACCCCAATGGTAGAGCTAGGAGAAGGACTGAAGGAGCTGAAGGGGATTGCAACCCCCATAGGAAGAAAAACAATATCAACTAAGAGGACCATCCAGAGATCTCAGGGACCAAACCAACAACCAAAGACTGATGCATGCCTCCTTATGGAGGCTTGATGCCCCAGTGTAGTGGGATGATAGAGTGGTGAGGCAGGAGTAGGTGAGTGGTTGGAGGAGCAACCTCATAGAGGCAAGAGGATGGGGAATGAGATGGGGGGTTTGAGGAAGGGAAATCAGGTAGGGGGATATCATTTGAAATGTAAATGAATAATAAAGAAGGAAAAATTTCTCCATTACCATTATATCAAATTATTATCTTTCAGATGTCAGATAATGGCAATTGAATTTAAAGAAAATAGCAATAAAGAAGCAATTACTTGCCGACAACCATTGTCCTGAGCACAGGATCCCCAATGGAAGAGTTAGAGAAAGGACTGAAGGAGCTGAAGATGTTTGGAACCGCATAAGAAGAACAACAATATCAACCAACCAGAACCCCCAGAGCTCCCAGGGACTAAGCCATGAACTGAATCAAAGAGTACACATGGAGGGATTCATGGCTCCAGCCGCATATGTAGCAGAGGATGGCCTTGTCAGGCATCAACAGGAGGAGAGGACCTTGGTTCTGGGAAGGCTTGATGCCCCAGGGTAGGGGAATGTCAGGGCAGGGAGGTGGGAGTGGGTGGGTGGTTGAGAGAACACCCTCATAGAAGCATGGGGAGCAGAGATGGGATAGGGGTTTTCGAGGGTGGGAACTGAGAAAGGGGACATTTGAAATGTAAATAAAGAAAATAACTAATTAAAAAAGGGGGAAGCTAAAAGTATGTGGAGAAAGTAAAAGTAACACAGAGAGTAGCACATAGGCATGCACATTGTACCATGATTTGTGTACCGCTTATGTTAAAGTACTTTTCTTTCAGCTATAATCAGTTGTACTGTGTAATGTGAAAATTTTCTGTGAAAATACATGAAAGGAATGTCACAATGTTCCCTAACTAAAAGAAAGCAACTAAAAAGCAGAACGCACAGAAAAAAATTTTAATTTAATAAACTACACCTAATTTTTAATTAAATTAAAAAAAAAAGAAATTAGCAAAACAAATTGCAAAGACAAGGCAACTGTGCTAAATGCAATGGTAATGCATTATAATTCCAACTAAAACATTAAATAAGACCAAACTAGCTGATTATTTATAGAAAACTAATCATGGCATTTGGCAAAATCACTTCTTGTGACTGAATTTTAATGATGCTATGTTATATGATGACTTTTTATTCTGCCTAGTGACTGCTATTTTAATGTGGGGCTGATTTCTAACTAATGAGAGTAAAGCTTCAGGACTCCATTAGGGATGAAGTCTCACACAGACCCATGTGTTTTGCTTAGACACATTCTCTGTGACAATTATTTTTCTTTTTAAAGGTGCTTTTGGTAGTTCATTCTTAAATACAAATTTACAATCACAAACAAGAATCTTGTAAACCATACCTGAGAGCAAGTCTGTTAAATCATTGATAACTTCGACATGAACATTAAATAGGAAATTTGAGGTAAAAACAAAAAACAAAACACTACAAAACAAATGAACATAAATATCTAAACAAATTTTTAAAAAGGCCTGGCAAAGGACTTTGAGACAAAGAACCACCAACAATGTCTGTTTGTTTGTTTTGTGTGGGTCATCTACTGCTGGGCATCAGGCTTGGCCTCAAGAGTAGTTCGTGTACCCAGTGATTGTACTATTATTGAGCATGTCTCTTGAAAAAAGATTTTTGTAAACCATACCTGAAAGCAAGTCTGTTAAATCATTTTTTAATATAGAGATGAACTTTAATATCTCCTTTTTCATTCATTTGGTGGCCATTATGTTTCTAGAAAATGATTTCTACATATGGATGAAGCACTCCATGATTGGCTTGATGCCAAGGTGTGGTGACATCCTTCATGTCAGAGAGCATTTTATATTACAAAAAATACAAATTAATTTTGTTGTTGGTTTTTTTTGTAAATGACTATCAATTGGGTTAGAATGGGAATTTATTCCCATTCCCCTTTCAGTACTGAGACCCCATTTTGAGCAGATCCGGAAAGGTCCTGTGCATGCTTCCACAGTCTCTGTAATTTCATATGTGCATCTATCTTTCTTGTTTAAAAGTTGGGTTTTCCCTCGTGGGTGTTCTCAATCCCCTCTGGCAATGATAATATTTATACCTGCACTTCCTCAGTATTTCCTGAGTCCTCATACAAGGGATTTTATGGAGACATCCCATTTATGACAGTGTGTTCCAAATTCTCTCACTCTCTCCAAGTTGCCTGGCTAAGGGTATTTGCATTTGTTCCTATCTATTGCTGGAGGAAAGCTCTCTGATGGTGGCTGAGCAAGACACTGATTTGTGAATATAGCAGAATGTCATTAAGAGTAATTTTACTGCCACATGATTTTATCAGAACAAAACATTTCATTGTTCTCAAAGGCCCTGACAAACTTGTGTTAGGTTCTTGGCCATCCAATCAATTTTGAGCATGAGTTCGATTTCAGTGGAGTAGGCTTTATTTTTTTTTTTGATACTTTATTTACATTTCCAATGTTTCCCCCTTTCTAGGTCTCCTCTTTGGAAACCACCTATCCCCCCTCACCCAACTCTATGACAGAATTCCACCTCCCACCCACCCGCCCACCTTGACATTCCCCTTTACTGGGGCCTCTCCTCCCCCTGATGGCCAACAAAGTCCTCCTCTGCCACATATGTGGTCCGAACAATGGGTCCCTCGATGTGTATTCTTTGGTTGGTGGTCAGCCACTGCCTGGCTGGAGTAGGCTTTAAATCCAACTGGATCTTTGTTTGATATTCACACAAGCTTTGGGCCACTGTGGTGATTTGAGTAGGATTGTCCGTCCATAGACATATGTGTTTGAATAACTGGCTTGTAGGCAATGGCACTATTAGGAAGTGTGGCCTTCTCTGAGTAGATGTGACCCTGTTGCAGGAAGACTGTCACTGAGAAGGTGGTCTTTGAGGCCGCATATATGCTCAAGCCATACCCAGTGGCAGAGTCTCATTCTGCTACCTGTGAATCAAAATATATAACTCTCAACTCCTTTTTTTAGCACCATGTCTGCCTTCATGATTCCATGTTTCCTGCCATGACAATAAGGAAATAAACCTCTGCAGATAAAAGCTATCCCTAATTAAATGTTTTCCTTTATAAGGGTTGTTATGGTCATAGTGTGTCTTCACTTCAATAAAACCCTAACTAAGAGAGCCACTATTGTACTACTTCATATTGATTGGATGGGTCATCACTGTTGATTAAAGGACTTGTATCTGAGTTGGTGCTTATGTTTCTGCTGTGGTAGAATGCAGTACCACCCAATACCATGCCTAGTAGACTGGTGCATAGGGATGAAGGCTCTGTGAAGGCACAAGTTTAACTTCTCTTCAATGGATAATGTAGGTGTTGTCTTCATCAATAGGTTTTTGCTGTCAGTTTGTGGAGAGTAATAAATAGCTCTTGTAATAGCCTGTGAAGTCTGTGGTTCTGATGAAGACCTTTTAGTCAAAAACTCAATTAGATATAACCTATTTCCAGAGGTGAGTGCTTCATGTGGTAATAAGGGGTGTCTATTTGGATGTCTGTCTGCTCCATTATTTGCTTATTCCACTTAGTTTTCTATCCTGTAGGTATATATTTAAAGAATATATATTTTAGTTTCCATACAATCCCTCAAATTATCCTTATTTTTAGTTTTCCCTCCATGCATTCCATCCATGGGTACACTCTACCTTTTCCGTCCCCATTCTACTCTGCTTCCCTTGTCTACCAATAAGTCTATATTCAACCTCCTCTTCTTATGGAGATACATTTTTGTTCTTATCTCCCAGTTACTCCTTTACAATATACCTATCTTCTGTTGTTATATGTAGTCTGAGAATTGAAGAATTAAAATGAAAATTAACATATAATTTAATCCATATCACGTTTGTCTTTTGGAGTCTGGTTTCTCTTAATAAGGACACTAGTTTTATTTATTCAACTGTGCATTTTATGATGCTATTTTTAAACAACTGAATATCATCAATTTTTGTAAGGGACATCTAGGCCATCTCAAATTTCTGCCTGTTAAGAATAGACTAGTGATGAACATGGTTGTACAAATGTTTTTATAGTAGGATGTACTGTCCCCTGAGTTAACAACCAAGAGTGGTACATATGGATCTTGATGTAGGTTTATTACCAACTTCTTGAACATATATCACTGTGATATCCACAGGGGATGCACAAGTCTGCATTACCACCACCACCCTATGAATGTTCCCTTCACTCCACATGCTCAGCAGCAAGTGCTATCATTTGTTTTATTGATTTTGGTCATCTGACTGGTGTAACATGAAATCTCAAAGTAGGTGTTTTGCCTTTTCCTGCTGATAACTAAGAATGTTCAATACAGCCTTAAAGGCGTTCAAGTCATTCAATTTTAATCCTTTGAAAATTCTGTTTAGATCTGTAATACATTTGTAAATTTCAGTTTTGAGGTTTTATTACTGGATAATTCTTTTAATTACATTTCAATTGCTATCTCCTTTCCAGGTCCTCCCCCCGAAAACCCCTATCCCACCCACCCCCCATGCTTCTATGAGGGTGTTCCTCCTCCCACCCACTCACTCCCACCTCTCTGCCCTCTAATTCCCCTAGACGGGGGCCTTGAGCCTTTCATAGGACCTAGGGCATCTCCTCCCATTGATGCCTAACAAGGCCATCCTCTGCTACGTATGCAGCTGGAGCCATTAATCCCTCCATGTGTACTCCTTGGTTGGTGATTTAGTTCCTGGGAGGTCTGGGGGTCTGGTTGGTTGATATTGTTGTTCTTCCTACAGGGTTGCAAACCACTTCAGCTCCTTCTGTCCTTTCTCTAACTCCTCCATTGGAGACCCAGTGCTCAATCCAATGGTTGTCTGTTTCTGTCCCCTTTGTCAAAATTTTGGTGCCCGTAGTTGTGTGGATTTATTTTTCAGTCTTCAATTAAATTCCACTAGTAAAGGCAACAGTTTTTAATACCAATAAATTGCAGTTTTCATTGCTATAGCTCTTCAATATAACTTGAAATTAGTGATGATGTTACTGGAGCAATTCTTTTCAAAAATACCTCCTTTCAGATATATTTGACCCATACTGGGCTCTGTGTGTGTGTGTGTGTGTGTGTGTGTGTGTGTGTGTGTGTGTTCCCATATGAAGCTGAATGTTGGTATTTCAATTTCTGTGAAAACTGTGACAGAATTTTGATGGATAATTCAATGAATACTTTAATTTCTTTTCAAGGATTGCAATTTTCATGGTATAAATCCACTTGATTCATGAGTATGGATGTTCTTTCCATCTTTTGATTTCTTCCTTCAAAACATTTATCATACAAGTGTTTTATTTGTTTGGTTAGAGTTGTCCCAATGAG
>JAPYYD010005830.1:0-11723 GCA_028551405.1 Uromys caudimaculatus | reverse complement strand
GGCAGAGGAGTCCGACCCCGAGCAGCTGAAGTCAGGGGTATTTAAAGGAAAAAACCACAAAGGGGTGGGGAACGGAAGGAATTTGCGTTATGGGGAAGTACAGAATGTTAGTCACAAGTCAGTTGCACAAACATTTCTAGTTCCTGCAACATTGTGCCTCTGGCCCTGGGGCCAGGCCAAGGTCACCAAGGTTTCTTAGGAGAAAGAATGTAGCTGGGTGGGGTTTGATCAAGCAGGCAATTTCAGGCCTATTTCTGTTTCTGGCTCCAAGTGTGCTAGGGGTCTAACTTTCCTCATAAGGGGGTCAGGTCTTTCAGTATCTCAGCTGCCTCAAAGTCAGGAAGTCGTGGTGGGAGAGGAGACCTGAGTTATTGAGGAACCTGATAACTTCCTTAAGCTGCAGTTGCTGTGCTGGCCTCCTAGGACATTCAGCAGTTGGTCCTGTCACCTCCCAGGTCAGAGGAGCATTGGGCCAGGAAATGAGCAGGAGCAGAGCCGGGGTGTGGAGCAGGGGTGCATTTTCTGCGGCCGCTCTTACAATTCTGTTGTGGATATCTTATCATTGTCAGTAAGTCTGAGATTCTATGAACTGGGGTTTATGGTGACATATTAATTAATTTTATGATTGCTAAAATGTTTCTAAAATAGCCTTGTAGATCCTTTGCAGTATCTGTAGTTTGTACATGGGAGTTCTCTTTGCTAAAACCTTAATAAAGCTCCCTGAATTAAAAAAAAAAGACCCTCATCCTAGCTGCCTGAAAGTCAATATTCTGCTAGCAGCCCTCAGATGAAGACATAGAACTCTCAGCTTCTCCTGCACCATCCCTGTCTGGACACTGCCATGCTTCCTGCCTTGAAAATGGGCTGGACCTCTGAACCTGTAAGCCAGCCCCAAATAAATGTTGTCCTTATTTAAGAGTTGCCTTGGTCATGGTGTCTGTTCACAGCAGTGAACCCTAACTAAGGCAGTGGGCAAGTGAGATTTCTGGAGACCAGTTTGCACAGCTACAATGGATGTACTTCGGAGAGACACAGTTCTGAGGGATTCGTCTTTGGATTATTTCTTGCTGCTGCTGCTCCTTCCCATGTCTGCCATTGCTATATTCCTCATATACCTGGCACGGTGTGATTGGACATGGAGAGACCCTCACTGCCTGTAGTCTGGTGTGACGGCTTCTTGGGAGACAACCCATTCTATTGGTCATGTTGGCATCAGGACCGTCAAACCAGTGATGTTGCGCCCAGGTGACGTCACCCAGGCGACAGTGTGACTCGCCCACCTGTTGCTAAGGCAACAGCCACCATATTCCCAGAATTCACCTTGACCCACCGCCCACCTTTACCTGTGGCTACGTCATGCCACGTCACTTTCCCTATATATATTGAGGACTTCTCTCCCTCTCTCTCTTTTTTCCCCTTCTTCCCTTCTCTCTCCTCGCTGCTACCTTGTCCCCTCCCCCAATAAACCCCTCACGTGGAACTGTTTGGCTTGGTGTGGTTTTGGAACGTGCGACCATCTCCACCGCAGCACATACCGGACCCGTACAGCAATTTATACAACAGGTCAGTTTTCCTGTGGATCAAAATGAAGACGATTTTTCATGAAATAGTTATTTTGATGAAGTTATGATTTTACAGAATTCCTAATTTGATTTCAATAGTTTTGGGAAGTTAGGGTAGTTTATAGAAAGTTCAGGGAGATGGTTTAAGTTGTTTTTGCCAGAAATATATAATAAAGTTAGAATGAAGAGCAGAACGTGCCACCTCTGTGTAGAATAGAGAGGGCTGCATTGGATAGAAGAGGAGTCCGTGAGCTCTCGTGCCTTACAAGCACATCATTGTACCTGGAAGAGAGAAAAAGGTTTGTGGCAACGATCAAAGAAAACATTCATTCTAGGTTGGGTCTGAGTTCCTGGATCTTGTGATTTAGGAAGGTGGCCATAGGTTTCTGTGTGGACCATGAAAAGACAGGGTTATGAATAAAGAGTAAATTATTCTACTATAAGAATAGACAGTAGATGATTAGCCAGTTTAGCTGAACAACTTAAAAAAAAAAAAAAAAGACATGTTGCAGGATATTCGATCACATTGTGAACCCTAAGATTGTGTTATTTACTGGAAAAAAACCCTGTTTCTAATTGTGGTGTGGCTCAGCTGTAGCATATAATCCAAGAGCTTTCTGTTTATCATAAAAAAGATTAGGTAAAGTTAACCATAGGTCAGTCATAGGTCAAGAGGCAGAGCAAGCATCTAGTTGACAGGAAGTGAACATAAGGGGGAAAAACAGAGTAAGAGGGAGTCTGGAGGATGGATAGAGAAATGCACAGGAAGTAGAAGGGAGGGACTTTCATTTTGAGGAGTTTTTGAGATGGTCTGAAGAGCTTCTTACTGGGACACTGGCTGTGGAGGAAGGCCAGCTGGGTACTCTCTCTGCCTCTCTGAGTTAGCAGGCTTTCAATCCCAGTATCTGGCTCCCAAGCCTTTACTGGTAAAAGCAAACATTTGAGCTTTTATTAAGAACAACATTTGGCACTACAATGTGTGGCCCAACCACACGGACAAAAATCATGCCAGCTGCAGACAAACGGAGAAGCCATCAGATTTGGTTTAGTCACCCAAGAGTCCCCAAAGAGAGAGAGTTAAGGATGAGAAATACCATGATATAATGCACTAGAGACCCTGCATACTGCTACTCCAGATGGCTTGAAAATATAAGCAGAAAATGAAAAGACAAATGACTTAATTGAGATTGATATAATGTTAATTAAAATTACTATCAGTCTGGTAGTTCAGATTCTACCCTTAATAGTCATAGTGGTTTTTTTTTTTTTTTTGTGCCAAATATGAAAAGTGGATTGATAAGAGACAAGCCTTAGAAAGACTTATAAAAGAAAATAAAAACAGGCAAAGACAGAGGAATTTAGACAAGACCCCACCATGCCACCAAATAATGAAACTAAAGTGGGGCAGGCAGTCCAAGGTTGTTAGAAAACCAACCTGAGTTCATCCAGTTACTATTTAAGACTTACCAGCAAATGATAGCTGTCCCCAAGGTTATGAGGAAATTAAATAAAATTCTATAGTCATATTAGATTTGAGGAGATTCAAGGAAGCAGTTGTTTCAGATGTGTTCACCATATGCGAAGTAGATATTAAATTCATGGGCACCTCAGAACAAAATTATCCTCCGAGACTGGAAAGATTGGTAACAGCAGTACTGGAAGCTGGTTCCCAGTTACAATGGTGAACGTGGTAGAAAGAGGAAGCTAGGGTCATAGAACAACGAAATAGGACTAGAGGTATTAATATTTCCAGGAGCGGTTACTAGGTGAAGGTTAATAGGCTGAGTTACAAAGGCAGCTGGAATTTGACGGACACACCTTGGAGCTATGCCACTTAGCACCGTTAAACGCTCGGGACAAAGTTGAAGAATCAGGAAAGAGGTCTGAGTCATTTACTAAAATTATATGAGGCCGAAAGAAACCTTTGCTGATTTTTTTTGCAAAGATTATTTTCAACTGTAAATAGAATGGTAGCAGATACAGAGGTCTGACAAATAGTCATCGAATCTTTGGCTTTTGAAAATGCCAATTCTGAATGCAAAAGGGAAGTTTAGACCTTTAAAGGCAAGATCGGTACCAAACGATGAATGGATTAGAAATATGGCTGATACCAGATCTTGACAGAAACGATCTAGGAAAGGTATGTCAACAAGTGAGTCTCCTGGAGCTAGCCTACTGTTTTATATGGCTGTGATGGATGGAATGTGGAAAGACACAGCCCCAGAGACTTCATCCCAGAATTGTTTCTCATGGCCAATGTTGTGTTTTATAAAAAGATAAGAGACCAGAGACATGTTTGGTGGAAGGGAAGAGGGTGCCTCTGCAGGCCCATGTGAGGCATTTCTTCCCCCTCTGAGGTACCAGCCTCTGAGGTACAGTATAGAATGGGGTTTATTCAGGTCGTGGGGAGGGGGGTTGAGAGAAAAGGGGGGGGGGAAGGAGGAGGAGGAGGAGGAGAGGCTGGCCATGAGCATGTGGAGGGGGGGAGGGGAATAGGGAGAGGGGATAAGGAGCAGGGGCAAGAGGAGAGAGCAAGAGAGTGAGGAGGGGGCAAGCAGCTCCTTTTATAGTGAGTCAGGCACACCTAGCTGTTGCCAGGTAACTGTGGGGCGGAGCCTAGACTAAATGCCAACAGCCAATATGCCTTTCCTGCCACTTAACATTGCCTAATGATTCCTGGGCATTAGTTCACCCTATTGGGCAAATTTCCTGCAGATCAACATGAAGATAATTATGAATTAATGTTGCTTAGATGAATTAATGACTTTATAGAATTCCTGATTTGATTTAAATAATTTTTTAGAAAAAAAAAGTTTAAGGAGATGGTTTTAGTTGTTTTGCTAGAAAGATGTAATAAAGTTAGAATCAAGAATAGAATATGCGCCCTCCTCATAGAATAGTAAGTAAAAGCTATATAAGAAGGAATACAATGGGCTTTTATAAATAACATTAAGAAGAGAAATAGGCTTGGGACAGATTTGTGATCAAGGAAAAAATGTTCATTCTAGGTCAGGTCCAAGGATGAGGCCACAAGTGTGCACTATGATAAACAAAGCCATGTTAAACTGTTGCTTTGAACTTATAATGAGCTTATAGAAACACTGCTTTGAACTTACTATTGACATCCTTCTGTAACTCCCTTTTTGTGTAACATTTTATCTGTGAGGTAATTTTATAAAGAACTTTTTGCTAAGAAGATATAAAAAGACTGAGAGAAAAAGTATGGGACTCTGCTTCATCCACAAAACACACACACACACACACACACACACATGCACACACACACGTAGGTATATGTGTATTGTATATAAGTATGCATGCGCACTTGTAAAATTGATGAAACAGGTGGTTGGGCCCAGCTTGTGTGTGTGTGTGTGTGTGTGTGTGTGTTTCTTTCCTCCTTCCTTCCTTCCTTCCTTCCTTCCTTCCTTCCTTCCTTCCTTCCTTCCTTCCTTCCTTCCTTCCTTATTGGCTCAGAAAGAGTTAACAAACTCTGACCCTCTCCCTTGCTCAGTGAGAAGCCCCTGCTGAATCAAAAAGAAAGGAGCCCAAATATCTAAGCTTCTTTCCTCAAAGCTATCATCAGCAGGAGTTAAATTGCCAGAGGC
Organism: Uromys caudimaculatus; assembly: GCA_028551405.1. Lineage (NCBI taxonomy): Eukaryota > Metazoa > Chordata > Mammalia > Rodentia > Muridae > Uromys > Uromys caudimaculatus. The sequence goes on along the minus strand of JAPYYD010005830.1, from coordinate 6,553 downwards.
CATCTGTGGGGAATGTGGAAGTCAATCTTGTGAAGGAAAAAGTGGAATGGAGGGTGAGATACCACAGGCTCCCTCCATTCTTCCAAGAGTCCTGATCTGCTGTACATGGCATTAGATCTAAGATGGCTCCCAGCACACCAATGAGACAGCTAAAAGAAACCGAGGCCAGGGCGGTGGCTGCTTCCCTATCTTCATAGAAGTCCTCATAGGTGACAGCATTCCCCTCACTCCTGAGTTACCTCATTAGGCAGGGTTTTCATTGGAGCAGGGTGCCAGTGTGGTGAGATACAATTGGCCAAGAATTCAGGGGCTTGGGATTGGCTCAAACAGTGTATATAAGCTTATATGCTGGGCAATAAACTCAGATTTGCACCCTGATGCTGGTCTCTGGAATTGGATTTCCTGGAATTTTTCATTTGACTCCATCACCTCTCATCCCCCTCCCACCCAGTCCCCCATTCTTGGTCCTGTTTCTACAGCCATCAGCTTCCGACCTCAGAGAAAGATTGCCAAAGTCAGAAGCTTTTGGACCTAATTGCTGATGCCACACCCCTTTCGCTGCCTTCCTCTGGTACCTGGATGCTACTCTGACTGGAGAAGTAATTTCTCAATGTCTTAAGAAAAATCAAAGTGCCAGATGTTTTGATTGTGGTAAGCAATGTCATCTGAAAAAGGACTAGTTTCTAGAAACAATGTTTCTTGAAGAGATAATACAAAAGAAGACTCCAGTGTCAAAGATCAGCTTTGACATCCAGGTAAACTGAGGTGGAACTTAGCATCGGACAGACCAAAAGCTGATGGCTTCTGGCAATTGACTCCTGTTGACAGCAGTAAGGGATTAGAAAAAGAACTGTGTGCCCTAACCTCCATTGTCTGGCTCATGGCTCTCCCTGCCTTCCTGAGGAGAAGCCCTAGGATCATCTGGCTTAGGTCCATCCTCAGCCAATCCCCTGCCCTCTGGGTCCACTTGAGGCACAACCTGCAGAAGTGAGCAGTGCCCTTTTCCCTGAGACCCATTGTCAGGCACTCTGAGGAGTCCTGCTGTCATCAGGAGCATCCAGCCATCACCTGAGACAACCAGATGACTAAAGGACAGTATAAGAACACGATCAACAAGAGTCAGAGCAATATGGCACCACCAGAGCCCAGCTATCCTGCTATAGCAAGCCCTGGATATCCTAACACATTTGAAGCACAAGAAGATGACCTTAAATCCAATCTTAAAAAGATAATAGGGGCCTTTAAAGAGGAAATTAATTCCTCAAAGAAATGCAGGAAAATAAAATCAAATAGGTAAAGGAAATGAAAACTGTCCAAGAATTAAAAACAGAAATAGAAGTAAAGAAAACACAAACTGAGGGAATCCTGGAGATGGAAAAACCTAGGAAAGAGAACAGGAACTACAGATGCAAGCATCACCAACAGAATACAAGAGATGGAAGAGAGAATCTCAGGCCTAGAAGATATGCTTGAAGAAATCAATACATCAAAGAAAATGCTAAATCTAAAAGGTCAATGACACAAAACATCCAAGAAATCTGGGACACCATGAAAAGACCAAATAATATGGAATAGAAGAAGATTCCCAGCTCAAAGGCCCAGAAAATAGTACTAACAAAATCATAGAAGTAAATTTTCCCAACCTAAAGGAAGATATGTCTATATACTACATACAAGCTTACAGAACACCAAATAGATTGGACCAGAAAAATCCTTCTGTCACATGATAATCAAAACACTAAACGTATAGAACAAAGAAAGACTATTAAAAGCTGCAAGGGAAAGGGGCCAAGTAACATATAATGGCAGACCTACAGAATTACACCCGACTTCTCAACAGAGATTTTAAAAGCCAGAAGGGTTTGGATGGATGTCTCACCAACTCTAAGAGACCACAGATGCCAGCCAAGATTACTATACCCAGCAAAACTTTCAGTCATCATAGATGGAGATGTTAGTCTTTGATATTTCTCAACATTAATAGACTCATTTCCACAATAAAAAGACACAGACTAACAGAATGGTTGAGAAAACAGGATCCTTCCTTCTGCTGCATACAAGAAACCTACCTCAGCAACGAAGATGAACATTGTTTCAGAGTAAAGAACTGGAAAAGGGTTTCCAAGGAAACAGAATCAAGAATGGAGCTGGAGTAGCCATTTTTGGCAGACACCATGCAGGAGGAGCTGCAGTGGGCAACTGAGCTTCCTGAAGGCAGCCCACTGCCTTGCATGGCTGCCATGGGTGAATCCTAAAAAGGTACTGTCCCAGGAGCTTCATCCCATGATTTCTTCTTGCTATGTGCCTTCTCATGTTTATCATTGCTGTATCCTCATTTTCTGACATGATGTGATTGGGCAAAGAAAGACTCTTTCTGCCTATAAGTCTATTACAATTGATTCCTGGGTATTAGTCTACTCTATTGGGAAATTTTCCTGTGGATCAACATGAAGATGAACTTTTATGAAATAATGCTGTTTAAATGAATTAATGATTTTCGAGAGTTCGTGATTTGATTCGAATAATTTTAGGAAGTTAGAGTAATTGATAGAAAATTTAAGATGATGGTTTCACTTGTTTTGCCAAAAAGATATAATAAAGTTAAAACCAACAACAGAATGGGCCCCCTTCTCATAGAATAGTAAAGTAATGTCTGCATAAGGGGTAGCACAGTGAGCTTTCATCTGTTACGAGCACTAAATTCACTAGGAAGAAAAATAGGCTTGAAAGTAAGAAATGATTAAGAAAAACATTCATTCTGGGTTCATCGTAGGTCAGGTCCAGGATAAGGCCACAGGTGTGTACCATAAGAAGCAAGGCCATAAATAAAAAACAAAAATAAAAACAAAACAACACACACACACAAAAAAAACAAAACAAAAACTGAAAACAAAAACAAAAAACTATGGTTTTGAACTTATAATAAGCTTATGAAATGAAAAAGAGATGAAACTACTGCTTTGAACTTATAATCAACAATCCTGCTGTAACTCCTTCTTGTGAATGAGGTGAATTTTCTTCTTATAAAGAGAATTCTGTCTTAAGGGATATAAAAAGGCTAAGAGGAAAAGTAAAGTTAGAGCTTTGCTCTATCCACCTAATGTCTGTCTGTCTGCCTGTCTGTGTGTATGTCTGTTTGTCTACATGTACATACATACATATGTATGTGTGTGTATATATGTGTAAAGTTGTTGGGGCCTACTTTGCTTCATCCAGTGTGTGTGTGTGTGTGTGTGTGTGTGTGTGTGTGTGTGTGTGTGTTTGCATGATTTTTTTCTCCTTTCTTTTCTCTAATCACCGGCCACGTCAGTGGCAGCCTGAAGGGGAAATTTCTGGCTGTGTCATGTGACCCAGACCCCCATGATGTTTTGTTGAGGCAAGACCTGTGAGAGGACACGTGATGCTTGGAGAGAAGATAAATAGGACTCCACAGACAGTGATGGGGAGCGTGCATAGCGAGCCTTGCAACACTTCATTGGTCTCAGATCTTCTCTTATCTACATTTTGTTGAGAGAGCCATGGTGGAGAATTCGTGGCATTCTGCCTGGTCCTGGTTGCTCCCACTGACTCGTGTTGATTAGGCAGAGGCCTGGTGGTTTCTGCTGGATTGTGCCACCACTGCTGACTCATGTTTGGTGACACTTTTGAGTTGGACTGCTGGTATCCTGACAAATGGAGACTAGAATCACCCAAAAGAACTACTTCTAAACAGGTCCACAACCCTTTGCCCTATTTACCATATTATCTCCTCTACTTTTGGATGGTGGGCTAGAAGGGGGGGGGGGGGTGTCGAAGTGTTTGAGAACCCTTATAAGAGTAGATTTTGAAAAATCTAAGCTTACAGGAGCCCAGATAGCCACTATCAGTGGCAGCTCCCCCAGGTTAGTATCAGTAGCAGCTTAAGCCAGTTGCCACCAACACTGGTCTCCTTCTCTTTCTTTTCTCTAGAAACCTGCTACCACCAGTAGAGGCTTGCGCCTGGTGCCATCAGCACCAGTGCCCCCCTTCTCCCTTTCTCTTTTTTATTGCACCCACATTCGTAACAGAAACATTACCAAAGCTTCAATTACACATCAAAGCCCACATATTGATAGTGGGAGACTTCGACACCCCACTCTCACCAATGGACAGGTCATCAAGACAGAAAGAAGCTAAACAGAGAAATGATGAAACTGAGAGAGGTATGAATCAAATGGGCCTAAGCGATATCTACAGAACATTTCACCCAAACACAAAGGCGTATACCTTCTTCTCGGTGCATACTTGGTTACAAAACAAGCCTCAACAGATACAACAAAGTAGAAATAACTCCTTGTATCTTATCAGACCGCCATGGATTAAAACTGAATTTAACAACGACAGAAATAACAAAAAGCCTACAAACTCATGGAAAGTGAACAACTCTACGGAATGACTGCTGGGTGAGGGATACGAGTGGACGGAATGGCCACAGCATTTGGCTAATGCATGGCTTACTGACGGTTCACTATCCACTGATGGCACCAAAACTGATGGAAAGTGGCAGCCTATAGACCAGGGATGCAACGGCCAAAACCGAGGAAGGACCGCAAAATCAGTGCAGCACTATTGGCTATTAAGACAAACGACTACGAAAGCAAAAAGAAAATATCTTCTCCAAATTCATGCTGTATGTGCAAATGGTATAGCTACATGGTCTTCAAAATGGAAACCCACTAACTAGCAGATAAATAGCAAGGATATCTGGTCCTGCGAGGCACGATGGAAATGGTAAAACCTAGCAAACCTAGGGAAGACATCACATTTTATGCAGCTCCTACAGGCAAGACAGACAAAACGTCTGAAAATAATGAAACCGTGGACAAATTGGCATCTTTAATTAGGACTAGAATATTGAAATTTGCCGGGGAACAAACTCAGAATAAGTCAGCAAGAATAACAGATCACACATTCAAAAAACTTGAAAGTTTAACCCCCCTAACATTAAAAAAGGAAGGGGAAATGGAGAACCAAATTAAACTATGAGACTAGCTATGGTAAAGAACTCAATGCCGGGTAGTGGTTCACACCTTTAGTCCCAGCACCTGAGAGGCAGAGGCAGGCACATAAGAATTGCAATGGTTTAAATTTAAAATCCGTTTGCAAAAGATAAGATAAAATTCAAAGTCCTTTATGATCTAAAAATAAATACACTTAAACCTTGAATTTCTATCCTCACTCTCCAGGGCCAAATAGGCCCATCGGCTGCTGTAGTGTTACCAAATTGGCTTAATGGCAGAGAAAGAGATGGTCATTGTCTCTTCCTCGGGGAAGAATGTTGCTTTTATATAAACTAGTCAGGCCTAGAAAAAAGATACGATCCTACCTCTCCAAATGGATCTCCAAAAACATAGAAAGCAGTTTAATGTCCCTGGCATTAACAGTCCAATATGGAATTGGACACTCCCCTTCATGTCCCTATCTTTTTCCTAATCCTACTAATGAATCACACCTTGACTTACAGACTTGTCTGGATTTCTTCAAAAGTAGATCCAAGATGTCTAACCACACTTTTAATCAGTTGTTATTACAGGATTCCTGCCCTCAGGTCCGAAGCCAGAGGCCTGCAACTTCCAATTATACCCTAACAGCTAGGATTGAACTTTCCCCAAAGACCTCTACACCACATTGAGCAGGGAGTAGTCTAGTAGTAACATCGCCCCCTTACCCCAGCCCTGACTGTCAATATTATCAATAATAAACAAAAGGGGGGAACGTTGGCTATTCATGCACAATACTCAAGCGGGAGGGAAAGGTGTCCCTGCCGTGGACTCCCTTTATAAACTTCATATACTTTGTAAATTCTCAAGGCAGGAAAGTGGCCAGGTCCCACCCTGAAGATCTCCCGCAGCCAATCCCCTCCCCCAGACCTCTCTAACTGTCAAAATGGCATTTCCAACATCTGTTAACTATCACACAGTCTTCTCCGGCCCCTCAAAAGGACCCTCTCCAGATTATGCTAATTTTAGGCAAAAAGTCTAAACATAAAGCTACCAATCCCAGAGCAGTAGAACCCACCAATCCCTGAACAGGAAAACCCACCAATCACTGAGCTCGCTAAGCTCAGGACTTGAAATCCCACAAATCATCACCCTGGAAATCTCTGCCCTGGACCGCTCCACCCTCTAAGAAACCCCGTAGAAAGGTTGTGTCTGCTCGGTTCCGTGCTGTCTTCTCCTGGGGGCAGAGGCAGTCAACTGTAGATTGTGTCCGCACCCTCCCAATAAATCTCTTTTATGAGATTTGCTTCCTGGTGTGACTTGCCAAGAAGCAAGGAAGAGAAGAAAGGAAGAAGTGGAGCAGGGCTATGGTTCCATAGCGTCTCAGCTCAACTGAGTTGATACCCTCCCCTGGGAGCTACAATGCCTCTGGTGAGGAGATGTCCTCTCAGAGCTGTGTGGTTCCTGGGCTCCCATGTCTCAGGATACCCTTCCATTGGGATACCTTCTGCCTTTGTGTAGTTTCTGGGCTTCTGAGTCCGAGGACAGCTTTTCTTCTGAGCAGGAAGGCCAACACAAATACCTGGGAGGAGGGG